>SNQJ01S0007527.1:76099-93454 GCA_010110895.2 Picea sitchensis | reverse complement strand
CTCCATAAGATTTATGTTATCTGTTGTTGTTGCATTTGATTTTGAAATAGAACAAATGGATGTGAAGACAACATTCCTACATGGGGATCTGGAAGAAGAAATCTATATGAAGCAACCAGAAGGTTATGTTGTGAAGGGAAAGAAGGAGCTGGTATGCAAGATGAAAAAATCCCTATATGGTTTAAAAAAATCACCAAGGATGTGGTATCAAAAATTCGATACTTATATGCTGGGACTTGGCTTCACAAGAAGCAAAGAGGATCACTATGTGTATTTTAAATTAATTGGTGATCATTTGATTTATTTGGTCTTGTATGTGGATGACATGTTGATAGGAAACAACAATGAGATTATCCAGAATGTGAAAACTCAGTTGTCCTCTAAATTTGACATGAAGGATCTCAGTGCTTTAAATTTCATTTTGGGAATGGAAATTAAAAGAGATCGGAAAAAGAGGAAACTTTGGTTAAATCAGAGAAAATATGTCCAGACAATATTGCAGAGGTTTAATATGCAGGAATGCAAACCGGTCAAGGTTCCTATTCATGTTGGTGTAAAGTTATCTGTGGATCAGTGTCCCAAGACACATGAAGAAGATGAGGACATGTCTCATGTTCCATATGCCAGTGCATTTGGCAGTTTGATGTATGTATTGGTTTGTACTAGACCGAACATCGCACATGCAGTGGGAGTTTTGAGCAGGTATATGTCAAAACCAGGGAAGGAGCATTGGACAACAGTAAAAAGGGTTTTCAGGTATTTGCGTGGCACTACTTGCTATAGATTGTGCTACGAAGGAAGATCGAGATTGGACAGAGTGGTCAATATACATGGCTTTGTGGATGCAAATTGGACTGGAGATTTGGATCGTAGGAGATCTACAAGTGGGTATGTGTTTAACCTGTTTGGAGGAGTAGTAAGTTGGATGAGCAAAAGATAGACTATAGTGGCACTTTCAACTACAGAATCTGAATACATGGCAGCCACTCATGTAAGTAAAAAAACAGTATGGTTACAAAGATTATGTTCAGGTATTGGGTTTGTACAACAAGCTGTAAGGATAGAGTGTGACAGTCAGAGTGCAATTTTTTTGGTGAAGAACTCTACATATCATTCAAAGACAAAGCACATTGATGTTCAATATCACTTTGTGAGAGACATGATTGAAGAAAAGAAAGTATCACTGATGAAGGTGCACACTTTGAAGAATGTTGTAGACTCATTAACAAAATCTGTGAGCATTGAGAAGTTATCTTGGTGTAGAGGATCCATGGGCATTGTTGCCATGGATTTTTGACTATGTAACCCTGTAACCCCCTGTATGCAAAGAAAACAACAAGTGGGAGAATCTTGGGTATGTGTTATATTCATTGTACGAATAGTAGTGTCTTAGCGTATGTGCCGGGCGCGCAGGGGGGTTAGAGGGGGGCAGAGCCCCCTGCGCTGGGGTTCGGGGGCAGTGCCCCTGGAATTTTTTTTTTTTGCCTCGTGAAATGTGACACTTACCTCGGGAAATGTGTCATGTATTTAGGTGGTTTTTTCGGCACATGGGTTTTGCCGATGGCTTTCTATTTTTGGTTAAGGAATTAGGGTTTTGGACTAATCCAGGTCATTGGGTTAGGGTTTTGGATGCTGCTAGCTCCTATATGTATATTGTATTGTAAACAATGTAACAAAAATGAATGAATATAATATATGCTGGTTTTCTTGGTTTGGTTTTCCAGGGGAAAAATCTCTGTGTAATGTTTGTATTTGCCATTGTATCTTTTCTGTTATTTTCTGGATATCTGTTTATAGTAGACATTGTACAAGGTTAGAATTTTACATGAAGATGGTCTGACAAGGTCCTTCCAGATATTTTCAGAGGCCTTGATTCACCATCTGTGTTGAGATGAGGGCAGGGCGCCTGTACCCTTGAGGGTCCACAATACACCCAGCCAGTACCATTAGTATTCACCATGAACTCAAGAAGGTCAATTTTCCATATTTCTTGGGTACCCAGGATGGTGCAGCCGCTAAGGCATGGTTGGAGAATATGGCGAGGTTCCTAGACTTCGCGACTATATCCCCAACATGAAGGTTCGCATGGTGGTCTTCAACTAAAGGGGAGCACTCTTCTATGATGGAATATGCTCCTGCCGCAATTGAACATGGTCATTGAAGATGTGTCATGGGAACTGTTCGAGGAACGGTTCCAAGAGAGGTATATTTTTGAGGAATTTTTTGAGTGCCAGCTCAATGAGTTCAACGCCTTGTGACAGGGTGGTCGTACAGTGTTCGAGTACGAGGCCTATTTTTGGCCCTGCTTCGGTATGCTCTGCACCTTTTATCGAGAAACTTAATAGAAACAAGTTTGTGTTGGCCTCAGTGTTAGGATCCAGTTTCTACTTAGGGTACCAGGAATACTGGATCGAAGAAAGTGTGTTGGAATGTAGGGAGCCACATTACTAGCATGACTTCCCAGTGGAGAGGACTAGAGCATTTGGATCAGCCAGACCCACTACCGTGGGAAATTTGGGCAAGGCCCATCAGATTCATGTAGCAGTGAATAAATACCAGGTAGAGCACTAGTCAACTGTTCTCGAGACATCAGGTACCGTTGTTGACCAGACCCTTAGTATTTTGATATATCTCGGTGCTATCGAGAGTTTCATTTTTGGTGCAGCGCTAAAAAGTATTAAGGTAAAGGAAGTCGAACATGAAGAGTTTAGCTTTGTGAAAATGGATTCTGGAGCCAAACAAAAGGTTGCAGGGAAGGTTATGGGTTGTAGGCTTAACCTGGGAGAGTTTTCCACTAGGGCCAACCTGTACGTCATGATCTTAGGATCTTATGATGTCATGATCGGTATGGACTAGTTGGAATCACATGAGGCAATACTCAACTGTAAGATGAAACGATTAAGATTGGTCTATGATGAGGGACAGAGACGTGTGATTTTAGGTCAGAACCAGAGAGTTTCCCTGAGGTTCAACTCTTCCTTGCATCTACGGAAGAGCATGCACAAGGGATGTAAGATTTATGCGATCCTTGCGTTAAATGAGAAGGGAGTAGCAGAAGGTCTAGAACACCTTCCGGTGGTGAGAGAGTTGCGGACATCTTCCTAGAAGAATTCCCTAAGATGTCACCAGAGAGGGAATTGGAATTTACCATAGACCTAAAACTGGGGACTAAGCCGATAAAAATAATGCCTTATCGGATGTCTACCCCAGAGTACAAAGAGGAAAAGGATTTTATCGGACAAAACACAATGATGATACCAAAATTTGAAAGATTTAATATGGACAACAATGGATCATTGAGATTTAAAGGTCGAATTATGTGCCACTAAACCACGAGTTGAGGATTGTGATCCTAAATGAGGCTCACAGAGCAATATACATGGCTCATCCAAGAGTCATGAAGATGAGGGCAAACCTTAAACCCTTATTCTTTGGAAAGGGATGAAGGCATACATAGTCAACTACATGGAAAGATGTCTATAATGTTAGTAGGTGAAGGTTGAACATAGACATTCAGGAAGATTACAATAGCCACACACTATTCCAGAATTGAAATGGGAGGTCATTTCAATGGATTTCATTGTTGGATTTCCACTGACAACAAGGAGACATGGCTCGATTTTTGTGGTAGTTGAAAATTTGACCAAGAGTGCTCATTTTATTCCTATGCATACGACGTATCACACACCTGACATAGCTAGAGTTTTCATTAGTGACATTGTGAGGCTGCATAGCATGCCTAAGAGAATTATATCCGATCGAGGATCAGTGTTTACTGGACGATTTGGGACTAGTTTCCAAGAGGCATTGGGAACCTAACTTAACCTTAGTACTATGTATCACCCAGAGACAGACGGGGAGACCGAACAAACAAACCAAATCTTGGAGGAAATGTTACGTATGTACGTGATAGACTAACATAAGCATTGGGAAGAATTTTTCCATTGGTATAATTTGCATATAACAACAGTTATCAAAGCACCATTAAGATGGCTCCTTTCTATTTTCTTTACGGGCGACCATGTCAGAGGCCTTTGATTTGGGACCAATAAATGGAAGATCAAATGGAAACTATAAGACAAATGATCAAGGAAGCGTAGGATCAGAAGAAGAGTTATGTCGATGCGCATCATGTTGACCGTAGTTACGATGTTGGCGATCGAGTATTCTTGCGGGTGAAACTGCATAGGAGTTCAGTCAAATTTGGAAGGGGTGATAAACTTTCTCCTAGGTTTGTGGGATCCTGTGAAACTGTGGAAAAGAGAGGGTCGTGGCCTATTGACTAGACTTGCCTGATACTTGAGGCATATGCACGATGTCTTTCATGTCTCTGATTGAGACATTATGTTACTGATCCTCCACATGTTTGGACTTGAGTACCTTGCAGGTATCGGATGAGGGAGCACTCACGGTTGAGCCAATCTGCATCCTGGACCATTGCATTCAACAACTATGACATCGAACAATAGATCAGAACAAGGTTCAGTGGGACAACTCTAGTCCGCACTCGATGACCTAGGAGGATGCATATGTTATGAGTCAATGATTTCCATTTTTATTTGATGGATATACTTATGATACTGTGAAACTTCGAGACAAATTTTAGACCAAGAGGGGGTGTATGTAACATTTCGCTCTTGCACGCACTAAGCGAAATTATTCTTTGAGGACACTTGCTTGCATGTGATCCGGGTTAGTATACTGTTGGTCGTTTTGATTACGATTATGAGATATGATGGACTTTATGATACGCTATTCTGTTGTATTTACATAGACAGGTGCTATTGATTGGGTTCTCCTAAGTGTGCAGGACTTTGGACATTAAGGACGCATAGGCATCGATGAAACCACTTGGACTCTGGATCAAGTCAGAGAGAGGATTGTTGGGTTGGAATTTTATTGATGTGATGCATGTACATATGATTAGATGTTATGATGATTGATTATTGCTGCTGACATGATTCGTTGATGGATGCAGGCTGACGATAGCTTGCTGACCAAACTCACATATGGAGTAGAGGGTTCATGCACGACAACCAAAGACTTGAGGGAGAGGTGTGGACAACAGCCCTGCCACAATCTACTAGCACTCCCACCATGGCTCGAATTGTAGGTTAACAATTACCTAGTTCGAGAAGACCCATGATGCTGTGAGGGCAGACTGGGACAGTCGCTCACGATGATTCGAAGTGGCGTGCAATAAGGCATGGGCCTTATTCCTTAGGGGCCCTTAGTCTCCCACAATATCACCTGGTGGAGTATTGACTCCTGGGGTTTTTGATGTCTACCAAGTCAGTCAAGAAGCGAGTGGCACCCTTGGAGCACGTAGTGCATCTTGAAGGGCACGTCACACAAGGAAAATGGGAAGAGGCGTGTGGCACCCTTGGATTACCTAGTGCCTCCTGAAGGGCACACCACGATTTTAACTAGTAAGTGAATTAAACCTAAATGACCTTAAATTGAATGATGTGACAACTAAGATTTAAAAAAAAAAATATTCCCTAATAAAAATGTCGCCCAGCCTAGTGAAATTAAAAATCTAGGTCTAAGTGACACATGTGGTAAAAAAAAATAATCATAATTAAACATGTAACGAGAAGGGGGTAAGAAATTCAATTAATTTATTAAAATTAAATTATATTGATGGATTAAAATTTTAAAAGGGAAATGATTGTTTTATTTACATATGCTAATTAAATTTTATTAATTAAAAAGAAAAAGGGGTAAAAGGTGGTGTTACTACACTTGCGAATTTGAGTTTTAGTTAAAAAGGGAAAAGAGGGAAACTTAAAAGAAATAGGAAACTAAGGGGAAAAGGGGAAACATAAAGAAAAATGGAAACGTAAGGAAAAAGCTGAATGTCTAACTTAGTAAGGAATATTGCCTTTAAGAACCTTCTAATTATGAACTCATCTAGGAATTTAGTAAGGCATAAGTCATTTAATATTTGTAAGGGAATTTTGGGACACCAAGGAGCGTTTTTAGGAATGCTTTTAGGTGGGCGAGGGAAATAGGAATAATTAAAGAATTAATAAAATTAATTTCTGGTGCAAATAGGGGGATGGGTGACATGTGTATAGGGGAGGTTTTTTTCTGATTAAATTAATGAAAAAAATAAATAAATGGTAATTTGGGAAAGAAATCACTTAAAAACTCTATAAAAAGGATGGAGGAGGAGGTGTATGGATCTGATCTTTATGCGTAACGTTACACTACTACATTTTTGTCTTGACCAAACTTATCTTGTGGGAGTTGGGATACCCAGCTTGGGCAACGAGTGGTAGCTCAACCTTGTGAGGCAATATGGGTGCTATATGTTCTCTGGTATAGTGTGCATGGCCCCTTTGCAGATCAGGGGGTTCAGGGAGATGAAGAGTACCCCTAGCATTGGCTGGGAGGTACCGGTGAGGTCACATCAGTCAACAAGTAGAAGTTGGACGGAGTGCATGCGAGACATAAACTATTGAGCAATCGCGTTTGGATAATGTACGTCGGCTAATTGTTACTTGAAATGAAATTCAATTTACTCATGTTATTTCTCTATGCTCGGTTTAATATTTCATTTCCATGCGATGTCTTGCACCTGCTTTCTTACAGTATTGTAATCCCCTTGCTTGCTGTTTTCTGAATGGATTTCCCTTGGCGAACCCAATTTCTGATTTCAATAACTTATATGTGTGGGTTTTATTGATTGTTTTGAAGAGATTGTGCTTTATCTTCCGCCCTTATTCCTAGTTCATCAGTCCATGCTTGATAAGTCAACCAGGAGCCGAATAGACGATCGTCACTTCGGTGTTTAAAGACCTATAGATTCTAATGGCTTGCTTTTCCGTGCATGGATGATGAGTGAAGGATAAATTTTTGCCCAACTGTCTACCCCTTACTTATACCTATGATTGATTGATTCATGGTTGAATGATTATCTTTGTGATTCATCTTTGATCGATTTATTGGCTTCTTATCTCAACAAAAACATGGGTCATCTCCAACAAAATTGTGGGTTCTTTGTCGGCTACGATCTCATCCTCCTTTAACTGCGTTTGGTGGATCTTACTAGGATGGATCATGTGTCTTTATGCCACAATTTCGTGTTTGTTTTTACTGCGTTCAATGCCCTTCTGTGTTGCATTTTGATGGTTTTTTCTCCACCATTATGTGCTTCTTTTTTCCAGCAAAAAACGTGGTTTGGATGTTGCGTTTTAATATAACCTTACGAACGATGCGTTAACATTTACCAGTGATTTTATATCTTATCCTTTGCACAACGATTTCATTTCTTTTTTTGGACAACAGACGAAGGCTATAATCATGGGTTACTGAAACAATTGAGCTCTCCTCCCTGTTTAGTAACTATTGAGCAACAAACCAGTAAGTTTCAATGCGACATTTTTGCGTCAGAAGAAGAAAAAATCAGAAGTGGGCAAAGTTTGCAAAGGCATTTCATACAACTTGCCCAACATGAGGAAGTATGGATTAATTGTATAATTGGTATATCTATTCCCTTCTACGATCCAATAGTAGTTTATATGGAGTCGAAATGGGGCATTAAATTTCATATTTCCGACTTCTTGAGGTTTGAATTTCAAAACTGTAAGTACCTGATCCCAAGGTATGTTTTGAAATTTGTAGCTACTCCTATCATTTTTATGCTCAAATATGGAAGCATAATTAATTTTGTTAGTTGGATATTCACTTGGTTGATTTGGAAATTTTCCTATACTTGAGCAAAGCAGTGATATCAGTTAGAGTAGGTGATGTATATAAATAAGCTTGACTTCGAGCATGAGAGTACAACGGTGGTTTTTAGTATGTTTTCAGTTCATTTTGGCATCCAATATGGTTTCGTTTTAAAGAATTATGACTCCATAGCCTAATGAATGCATAAGCGGTTTTTGTTTCGGGAAGGCACAAGTAAAATGACAGGGCTCAGAGTTTGATAATGTTGATTTTAGGTCTACCAATGGATGAAGGCATGTGGCCTACTGTTCTCGGTGCTTTACAGGAAAGAACCATCCCTAGATGGAGCCTATGTTGGAACAAACATTGAAAAATTCTAAACTTAGTGTCTCTCGCCAAAATTTATGTTAGTTGCACCAACTAGTTTTAGAACCTTATCGCTTGGCGTAAGATTTTTTAACCATTAAATCCTTGTGTCATCCAATGCAAACCTTTCCGCTATAGTAAAAACTCTAAACCTATCACCATTTTCGTCGGGCTTCTTTACCGTCAAAATCTCAAAGCCTCACGTCACAATCGACAAAAATATCAAAGCTTTAAAGTTTCCAAAAGTCTCCTATTGATCTTAGTTCTCAATTCCTTGATTGTCGAAATAAGTCTAAAAGTGTCAAATGATAAAATCAAACTACAAGTTTTTTTTTTATTATGATTTT
This sequence comes from Picea sitchensis, assembly GCA_010110895.2. Lineage (NCBI taxonomy): Eukaryota > Viridiplantae > Streptophyta > Pinopsida > Pinales > Pinaceae > Picea > Picea sitchensis. The sequence continues at coordinate 85,064 of SNQJ01S0007527.1, read as the reverse complement.
AAAATTATTTTATATAATTTAAAATTAATATTTTATTTTATTTTAAAGTTTGGTAAAAAAAAGAGAAAAATCGTTTAGCCAAACCTTTGCACCAATCCTCTTTTATAAAAATTATTGGGTCGACTACCATCCACGTCTAATCTCCAAACTATCCACCCTAAGCCACACATGCCAAGTTACAAGACAACTCACATAAGACTTCAAGGAGAGAATCTACGGGATGCCCAAGGCCATGCACCATCTGTTCGAACATCGACAACATCTAGTAAAATAGGTGCCATTGCCAAAATTAGCAAAGGAATCCCAATCTTTACGTGCCAGACCGACAAAGCCATAAAATTGACTGCCACAAAGAAAACAGGTGTTTGTTTTGAAGAGTGAATGCCTCCAAAATGGAAGTCTTCATAGGGAACCAATTACATGGATGAATGTATTATCTTTTATGCCATGTTTCTTTTCCTAGTTCATGTCTTCATTCCAAAAGAATCCAATATCTCTCTATGGAATACAAAAGGTCTTATTCTGGCAATTTTGGTTCACGTCGGGCCATTCAAATTTATATATTATTGGACATGTAGAGCACTACATCATCATTTTCTGTATAGCATGTACCATTTGCATCACCACTCTTCCTTTGTAATGGAACCAATTGCATATGTGGTGCATCCGTTTGCAGAACATATCTTGTATGCAACAATCTTCTCCATGTCTCAACTAGCTCAGGCTATCACCAATATTGTTTCCATTGGTTTTCTATTTGGCTATCATTTATGGTTCAATTTAATGAATAATGTGGGCTACTGCAACTTCGAGTTTCTCCCCGAGAGGGAATTTAAGAATTTTTCTCTTTTGAAATACTTCATGTACACACCCTCATTTAACTCTCTTCATCATTCTCAAGTGCACACTAACTTCAGTCTTTTCATGCCAATCTATAGTTATCTGTATGGAACAGTCGACAAATCTTTTGATACTCTCCATGAGGCTACATGTGAAGGGTGAAAAGAGAGCATTGATTTCGTATGCCTGACGCATTCAACAAACTTGTTGTCGATTTTTCATTTGCATTTTGGTTTTTCCTCATTTACTGCAATGCCATACTCTTCCAAATGGTATATTTGGATGTTGTGGCCTATAAATAACGCAACCATGCTACTCTTATGGATTTTTGGAGGAACATTCATCACTGAAAATAATCGGCTAGATCGACTACATATGCAAACATAGGTGGTTCCAAGATACACTTTTTCGAACCTGAGATTCCAGAATAAATTATTAAATATCACCTAACCATCCACATCATCGCTAGATTGATGCCTGTTGAGTACTTCGGACCTTCCAACCTGCGCCAAGTTTAACCATGCTCCACTTTGGGATTTTGACCACCGGTGGAATTTTAATAGCCACTCCGCCCTTCCCCCGAAGCCCGAAGTCTCGAAGTTTGGGTTCCAATCATACACATCAATGTCGATGGGTAGAGTTCCGTCTGTCAAAGAAAAATGCAGAAGCCGAGCTTTTGAGTATTCGTGCAAGGGTGGAAAAGGAGAAGTGTTGTGCTTACAATTGGCAAGATGTGCCCACAATGATCATTTGTGTTGCAGGTGTGTGTAGGAGGTTATGAAGATGCAATCTGGATTTGGGGAAATTTATTGTTTTTACAGCAGGGAATTTCGAGCGTTTTTTCCCAGCGAACGACAACAAATTTTTGGATTTGGAAGAAATTATTGACTGGCCCTGGTTGATCCTTCACTCAGGCATTTTTGTTACAGTGACCTCTAAATAGTTTGTGAGGCGGTGAGACTCTGCATTAAATATGATCATACAAAGAGACCATCCATGAACCAGATATGCCTCTTGTCAAAGATATTAGTTTGAATGATCGCAATAATTGTCAAACTTATTCCTCAAGGATAAAAGATGACTATATTGATATTTCTTCAAGAAAATATGACATACGGTGAAGTTTAGCATCGATTTTAAGAATGTGGCAGAGCACCTAATAGCGACAGAATTCCAGGAAGGTGAATAATTTCCATATTTTCTGGCAAGAAATCAATATTCAAATCATTTCCATATTTCTCGTAGCAAATCAAGATTTCTTTTAGATTATTGATAGAATTTTTGGAAAAACAATTGTGTAATGTAACAGGTCAATAGTTAATATTGTATTGACGATTTAAATAACCATTTTTGGGGAATCAAGAGGAGGGGGCTGGAAATAGCCTGAGAGCCTTTTGGGGGGCTAGGTTTGTAATGTCATTCCTTTCAGAAAATGTAGAACATAAATTAAGAGATTATACACCTCGTAAGTGTGTAATTCTGTCTTTTATTGTATGGTTTTCTTAGGTTTACATTGATTCTTTCTTCCTTATTTTACATATTCAACATGTAATGGATCTAATTTAGTAATACCTCTGTTGTGGTCATTTATTGGGTAGCCTATTAGGTTCATCTTTTCCTTTGTTTATGATGTGAGCAAAACAAGACCTATTGCTTGACTGTTTCTGCCTAGATTACAAGTTATATATGCGCACAATTCTTTTGTTTTTATGTCTTTTTGTGAGTGAGATAAGACTTATGTGCAGGTATTTGAAGATATTTTTCATTCCTCAGTTGAAATAAATATTAGACTTATTGGAATTAGATACCTAACTCTTTGTTTTAGTCTTCTTCATCCCCTATCTTCTATCCATCTTCCTTATTTCAATTAAATTAGGAAAACGAGGCCAGGCCTCTTCTTTTCTGATTTATAAATGATTGAAAGGCCTATTTCAGACCTAGTTCTAGAAGCCTCGTATGACTTATCAAACAACAACTTATTATTTCATTGAAAATGTGCTAAGGCTTGGCTCTATTACATCCTAGAGTCAACTTTTGCGACAACGTCAAGAACAAGAAAGGTTTATACCTCGATGTAGTTTTACCATTTGGTGTTAAAGTTATTGGTATGATGAAATTCATAAGAAGACAAGAGGATCTCCCTTCCCTAGATTGAATAGACCAACTAAATGTCTGTTGGAAAGAAAAGGTAAAGAACCTGAATGGTATCATTCAAGAATGTAGCTATGCCATATCTAGAAGAGACAAACTATTCAAGAAGCTAACTGAGATATATCTAGAGGCCAGCACCAATGAAGTCCAGGACTCGAAATTGATATTCAACTCATTGTTTTTAACCAAGCAAGCATTTGATGATCAAGTTCATATCTATAAAATACTATCATTTGAAAATTTATATGGCATTCTTGAATATGGTGAAGATGACATGAAAACCTAGCTAGTCGGTTATGCAATTAAAATCCAAGATATTCAAGAAGCATTTCACAACCTATCTATTGATCTAAGGGACTTGGAAATTGAATTCTTCAATATAAATATCTGGCATGAAATCAACGTGGTGCCCATGAGGAGCTACATCGAAGAATGGTTCAAAAAGGATGTCGACTAGATTATCAATGAAGGTCAAAGCTGAGAAAAGCCATAAAAGGACATCAATGAGAAAATGACAATGCATGTGACACCATCATAGTAAGTTGATACTGGTCACATTATTATTTCTTCATCCACTTACTCTAACAAAGCTTTAACTGAGGACTGATAATTTTCTCTTTCATTTTTCCAGGTCTTGTTGTTTTCCATTGTCAAATTTATTCTTTCTACAAACTTAATTGTTGTACATCTTTTCCTTGTAGTCTGCGATAGTCGCAATCCCAATTGTTCTCGCAAACACATTTTTATTTCTCAGAATATGTACTAAACTATATATGTTTTTACAAATTCGAAGACAACTATTTTTATGAAATATTCTCAAATGTATTTTGTGACCTAGTTTATCTGAATATAAATATTTGAGCTTGTTCTATGGTGATATTCAATGTTTGGTGTTGTTATTTGAAATTTGTATTTCTTCTTAAAGTTAACTCATTTCCATGTACATGTTCTTGTGCTATATTGTGCATATATTGCAGCTTCCTACATTTGGACCACAAATAATCTATTAAGATACATTAATATGAATACATTTTAAATAAATATAAAAAAAATCCCTTTAAACCCGAACCTGACTTTCTCGGGCTCCTAGATTTCCCGCGGGTTGATCAGTTAGCGGACTGGAAAATCCTCATCTCCATCTATATCTTCACATCAGGAGCTCGACTGACCACCGCCCCTTTCAACACTAATCCAATTATCTCACAGTGGCATCCCAACTTAGCACTATTGAATTCTTATGCCCCATGTTCCATGATATACATCTTGCACCCAACACTTATGTGATATACATTTTCACCCAACAAGTCTGTGATACACATTTTGCATCCAACACTTCCGTCATTTAAAATTCAACCCCAGGCCACTAGAACTCGCAAACTTCACTATACCCAGGTTCACAACTTTCAAAACATTTGTTGCTCTCTTCAATCCCTACCACATTCCTTCCATCCTCAATGCATATTCATTATGCTTTTACTAGAGACAACTCAGTGCACAAGTTCACTTATTTGCATTAACAAGAAAAATATGTATTCAACAACAATTTACAAGAGCCCGACTGACCCCCGGGTGGGCGCTATTATAAATCTTGCACCCAAAACTTGCATCATCTATAGTTTCGCCATATACATCTTGCACCCAAAACTTTAGTCATCTACAATTCATCCACAAATTCGAACATGGTTTACATTTGGACTACAAATAATCTATTAAGATACATTAATATGAATACATTTTAAATAAATATAGACAAAATATCTTTAAACTTGAACCTCACTTTCTCTAGCTCCTGGATTGGTCGCGGGTTCCCGGGCTATCTCATCTCCATATATATCATCACATCATCATCCCATCCGACCGCCGTCCCTTTCAACACTTAGCCAATTATCTGACCGTCGGATCCCGACTTAACGCTATCAAATTCTTATGCCCCTTGTTCCTTGATATACTTCTTGCACACAACACTTCCATGATATAAATTTTACGCCCAACACTTTTATGATTTACAATTCAACCTCGAACCCCTGGAATTCGTTGTTCACAAAAATTTCAAACCATTTATCACTCTCTTCAATCCTCACAACATTTCCACCCTTCCCAATGCACATTCATTACGCTTTTACTAGTGACAGCTCAGCACATAGGTTCGCTATTCAATCACAATTTATGGTAGTTCGACCAACCTCTGTTTCTTTTCATACACAACCAATTCTATGGTCGTAGGTCCCTGGGTTGGCGCAACCGAACTCTCATTCCCCGTGTTCCATGGTATACATATTCCACCCTAAAATTTCGTGATCTACAACTCCATACTTAGCCAACTTTATTGCGACAACCTTCATTATACCCGGGTTCACAAAAATTTCAACCATTTATCACTATGTTCAACTCCCGCCACATTCTCGTCCTTCCTAATGCACATTTTTTTTTCTTTTACTAGCAACAACTCAACACACAGGTCTGCTTATTGACATTTATAAGCAAAATCCGCATTCAACAACGATTTATGGGAGTCCGACCGACCCCCAGGTTGGCACTATTATAAATCTTGCACCCAAAACTTTCGTCATCTAAAAGTACGCAATATACATATTGCACCCAAAACTTTTGTGGTCTACAATTCGTCCACATATTGGAACATGGTTTACATTTCGACCACAAATAATATATTAAGATACATTAATATAAATACAATTTAAATAATATATTTAAACTTGAACCTGACTTTCTCGAACTCGTGGATTGGTCCTATATCATCACATCATGAGCCCGACCGACCACAGTCCCTTTCAACACTTAGCCAATTATCTCTCTGCGGGGTCACGACTTAGCGCTATCAAATTCTTATGCCCCGTGTTCTGTGATATACATTTTGGTTCTCTTATTGGCATTTATAAGCAAAAAATGCATTCAACAACGATTCAAGGTAGTTTGACCGACCCCCAGGTTGGCGCTATTATAAATCTTGCACCCAAAACTTATGTCATCTACAAGTTCATGATATACATCTTGCACCCAAAACTTCTGTGGTCTACAATTTGTCCACATATTGGAACATGGTTTACATTTGGACCACAAATAATCTATTAAGATACATTAATATAAATACAATTTAAATAAATATAGACAAAATATCTTTAAACTTGAACCTGACTTTCTTGAACTCATGGATTGGTCCTATATCATCACAGCATGAGCCCGACCAACCACAGTCCCTTTCAACACTTAGCCAATTATCTCTTCGCGGGGTCGCGACTTAGCACTATCTAATTCTTATGCCCTATGTTCCGTGATATACATGTTGGTTCGCTTATTGGCATTTATAAGAAAAAAATGCATTCAACAAGGATTTACAGGAGTCCAACCGACCCCCGGGTTGACGCTATTATAAATCTTGCACCCAAAAATTTCGTCATCTAAAAGTCCGTGATATGCATCTTGCACCCAAAACTTCTGTGGTTTACATTTGGACCACAAATAATCTATTAAGATAAATTAATATAAATACAATTTAAATAAATATAGAAAAAATCTCTTTAAACTTGAACTTGAATTTCTTGAAGTCGTGGATTGGTCCTATATCGTCACATCATGAGCCCGACCGACCACATTCCCTTTCAACACTTATCGAATTTTCTCTCCACGGGGTCGCGACTTAGCGCTATCGAATTCTTATGCCCCCTGTTTCGTTATATACATGTTGCAGACAACACTTCCGTGATATAGTGAAATTCCATTCCGGACCCCCCTCTCCATTAAAGGAAGAACCGATGGGGGGGTCTGGAATTCAATATAGACCATAGATCTAAGTGCCGAGACTTGGGCAATCGAGATGCATGCATACATTATCTCCAATTCCGGACCCCCCCTTCTCGTTAAAGCCAGAATGATGGAGGGGGTACAGAATTGGACTTCGTCTGTGAATTTGAGTGCCTGGATCACAACCGTCCAGATTTGCACCCTCTTTAAATTAAATGTGCCCGAGCCTCGCTGATGGATGAACGACTGAGATGAACTGGGTGCTTTCATCATGAAAATCCCGAAGGGCCCCACTCGTGGTTCAACTATTGTGCCACGTGTCGTTCAGATGGATGGTTCCGATCCTTTCGGGATTTCTGGTACCGGAGGTTCATGATGCAATTTTCCTCAAAATCCCGATTGACCAAACCGCGAAAGCACGGATGTACGCCGCGTGTTCTCCAGTGGAACGGTCGAGATGCTATTTGATGTTAGAAGAGGGCTGCCTCCATTACCAGGCTCGCTTGATGTGACCGGGTGCTAGGACCATAGGCTTAGCTTCAAAGGCGCTTATCGACATTTCGGGGTTCGGGGTTTCGAGATGTAGAACGACGTGAAACCCTCACTCTTCGAACTCCCGAATGCTGAAATGCCGACATGACTAAATCTCGCGCCATGCGTCCTTTGGATGGACGACTGATATCTTTTCTTGCATGCAATATAGATGCTACCCATCGCGCTAATCCCGGTGCAACTTTGCTAACCGCGATTTCCCGCCGACCGTCGATCTGCTCCTATGGATGAATCTGGTTCGTTGACAACATAATTTCACCCGTTTACTTGCTTGGAATCCTAAAACAAGATTTTTCTGTGCTGTGCTTGGGTGCTTCTCGTGCAACTTGCAGACCTAAATATTCTTGTGCCTAAGACAAGAATTGTTGTTAACATTAGGCTCCATGGGGGATAGAGTCATCCCTATGATGCTCTAAGGACTCATTTTGCAGTTCCAGTGCCTTGCTATTGGGCTATGGAGTCATGCTCAAAACACCCCCTGCTGAAAATACAGGCCAAAAAATAAAAGTGAAACAAAACAAGATACATGCTCAAAAGAGATTATTTATGTACAGTCCTAAACTATCAGAATCCTTTACATGGGGCTAGGTGAAAGCAAACTTCCACCATAGCCATTCAAGCAGCTTCCTGAATAGAAGATCCTTCCTTCTGTCGATGATGGATAACAGACGATGTAACCAGGAGATCAGAATGGTTACATCCTTTGATTCATCTTCAAGGGTTGCCGTGAAGATGAAGGTGGGCGGCTCTAAGGCATAGAGGAAATGCCACTCCATGTACTTGCTGACAGGGTCATAGAATGAGTGGTGAATTCCAGAAAATGGGTGACAGACAGCCTCCTCTGCTACACAGTTGTTCATATGTGGATGAATATCTCTGATAAGCACAGGTTGGTGGACAACTGACAAAGGCTCACTGCTCTCAAGCGGTGGCTAGTCGTTGTCTGGCTCTGGACATGAAATATTCTGCTCCTCTGGTTCTTTCTCCTCTTTTGGTTGGATCTCCCCCAGGTCAGATTTGTATTCATCATAAATAGGGACCATGGGATGGCTCTGCTTGCTTTCATGTTGATCAACGTCTTCATAGTGATCAAATGTAGGATAAGCTTGTTGCTCATCATCACTATAATATTCATAAAAAAGGGGTTGACCTTCATTTCTATATTCCTCTTCTAGAATAGTGATCCCATAAAAAATATACGTTTCAGGGACAGTGGTATCTGTTGCTTCTGGTTGTTCATACATAATTTTTTTCTCTTTAATCCCAGGTAAAAATATATCGTGAGAAACCCCTTGAAGGAAAAGAGAAAAATCCTCCTCCAAAACCATCTCTTCTTTAAAAACGGGGAGGTCTTCGTCGTCATAAGCAGGGCAGCTAGGAACATCTGCTTCAACTCGATACCTATGTGAGCCATCTACTATAGACCACATTTGCTCCATAAACTCGCAATTTCTACAAGAGGCATGTTGATCGCTATGAACATCTAAAAGAACAGAGGCATCTAATATGATGTCAGATGATTCCATTCTAGGGCTAACACAATTAATATCATTCAACACCTCTATATTTTCCTGGAAAATTATTTCCTCCACAGTAAAATCTTCATCATGGACCTGGTCTTCAAGGCCAGCAGAGGCTTCATGAAGCGAAGAAAAATCCTCAC
>SNQJ01S0007527.1:46703-76049 GCA_010110895.2 Picea sitchensis | reverse complement strand
ACAGACGATGTAACCAGGAGATCAGAATGGTTACATCCTTTGATTCATCTTCAAGGGTTGCCGTGAAGATGAAGGTGGGCGACTCTAAGGCATAGAGGAAATGCCACTCCATGTACTTGCTGACAGGGTCATAGAATGAGTGGTGAATTCCAGAAAATGGGCGACAGACAGCCTCCTCTGCTACATAGTTGTTCACATGTGGTTGAATATCTCTGATAAGCACAAGTTAGTGGACAACTGACGTAGGCAGACTGCTCTCAGGCAGTGGCTGCTCGCTGACTGGCTCTGGACAGGAAATATTCTGCTCCGCTGGTTCTTTCTCCTCTTCTGGTTGGCTCTCCCTCGGGTCAGATTCGTATTCATCATAAATAGGGACCATGGGATGGCTTTTCTTGCTGTCATGTCGGTCAGCGTCTTCATAGTGATCAAATGTAGGATAAACTTGTTGCTCATCATCACTATAATATTCATCAAAAAGGGGCTGACCTTCATTTCTATATTCCTCCTCCAGAATAGTGATCCCTTCAAAAATATATGTTTCAGGGACAGTGGTATCTGCTGCTTCTGGATATTCATACATAATTTTTTTCTCTTTAATCCCAGGTAAAAATATATCGTGAGAAACCCCTTGAAGGAAAAGAGAAAAATCCTCCTCCACAACCATCTCTTCTTTAAAAATGGGGAGGTCTTCATCGTCATAAGCAGGGTAGCTAGGAACATCTTCTTCAACCCGATACCCAGGTGAGCCATCTACTATAGACCACATTTGCTCCATAAACTCACAATTTCTACAAGAGGCATGTTGATCATTATGAACATCTAAAATAACAGAGGCATCTGATATGATGTTAGATTCTTCTGTTCTAGGGATAACACAATTAATATCATTCAACACCTCTATATTTTCTTGGCAAATGCTTTCCTCCATAGTAAAATCTTCATCATGGACCTGGTCTTCAGGGCCAACAGAGGCTTCATGAAGCGAAGAAAACTCCTCACAACAGTTTTCATACAAACAATCAGCTGGAAAATAATCTTTACAAAATGAATTGAAAGTTGCATGAAAACCTGTTAAAGAACAGATGCTTGCAGTGGGAAGAGATCGACACCATTCAAGAGTAGCTCCCTTCAATGAATACCTGAAGAGCTTAATCTAGACATCTTCATGCATGATATTAAGTTGATGAATAACCTCATGAAAGTCTAGTAAATGCTCAGCTGGTACCTCCGAAATTGTTGCGTGAAATTCAGGGAGGAAATTTTCCCATTGGTCTCTATCAGGAAGTGCATTAGGAAAACCAACTATTTGGGAAAAGTCATAGAAAGAAAACCTTTTAGCTAAGATTTTCTCCATATCGAACCAGTGGAGTCGCTAATTGATCCTTAAATCATGGAGTCGCCAGGTGAAATATTTATAGCTTTGAATGTGTCTGGTCCTTGTTCACCATCAAAGGCCTGATCTTAGCATTGTCGTTACCCCAGGAAGCTTCTCAGGTAGAGAAAGCAGCTGCTGAAACCTTCTCAAGAAAGCTCTTTTGGGTCAGCTTTCAGGTGTGCTAAAGTAGCCACAACTGACATAGTGATGTGGAAACCTTGGAGTCGCCAGGTGCACAGTAGCAATCTTTAAGGGCTCCGATGCCTGATGCACCTTCAGAATCAGAGGCTCAATGTTGTTCAATCCCAGGGAAAATCTTCAACTTCGTCCCCAACAATGGTGCCAGAAATGTTAGCGTCAGAAGTCACTCCTGGATTTCTTGCAGGAGCAGATCCCAATGCCCATCATTTTTATGTCATGATAGTTTTAATGGGTGATCAAATCGTTAGAGACTCGGGAAGATATAGCTCTAACTCGGGAACTGAGTCCAGTATGTAAGGAACAAAAGAGGTCTTGATCTAACTTCAGTCAGTGAGTTGATTTAAAGATGAGTAGGTTGAAGACTTGGTGAGAGGAGTGAGCAAGCTACCTCAGGCAATATGCCTTTTAGCAGTTTGTAGAAGAAAAACTCTGAATGCAAGATCCTCTTGGTTCAGGGCTTCAAGAAACTAAAAGGGGGACTTGACTGGATCCTCCAATTCCAAGTTGTTCAGTGCTAACAAAATCATAGGGACCGATGAGAAGCAATGCAACTGTTACAGTGATCCAACCTACATCATCCTATAACAGTTACAATTTGACCGGATCCTCCAATTCTGAGCTGCTCTAACACAGTATAAACAAAGACGCAAAAGAAACTGACATTCATAAGGCAAGAAGTCTCAAGAGTCCATGCATAACCAGAATAATAGTGCCTCATTAAAGTTTTACAACCGGGATCCTTGCTCAACCATCGATGATTACCCAAAATGGCGAAAACACCTTCATATACTCAAAACAACAACAACAACAAAAACAAGACGCTGCATTAAAAACATTGTGTCTGCATGTCTTCTGATAGTCTGCTCATGCAAACTCTGGCTGATCGTGCACCTATGACAGACGCTATCAGATTTCAGACTATCCTGTTGCAGACGAATCAGCCAGCTTTAGTCCTTTGCTGGACTTTCCATTTATGACGGAGACAATTTCTAACCACCTCCAACAACTGCAATAACTGCCCTCTTGAGATCAGGAACGGTTCTGGTCAACTTTGCCTTCTGGGGACGTGGAGGTCTTCTCGAGGGGCCACCTAGACCAGCCAAATGGTTCACGGGATGAGAGGTGGAAGATGTGGCATGCTTGACGAGGATGTTGTAGGTGTCAGTATGGTGAAGGTGAGGCGGGGGGAAAAGGGGTGACTGGGAGAATGGAGGGAGGTGTTGAGGTGGAGGTGACTGGGTGAAAGGGACACATGGCAGGCGGTGAGGACTTGGGACCAGTATATTCGTGCCACGTATAGATAGGGGGCCCGCTATCGTGAAATTCCATTCCGGACCCCCCCCCCTCCATTAAAGGCAGAACCGATGGGGGGGTCCGAAATTCAATACAGACCATAGATCTAAGCGCCGAGACTTGGGCCGTCCAGATGCGTGCATACATTATCTCTGATTCTAGACCCCCCCTTTCTCATTAAATCCAGAATGACAGAGCGGGTGTGGAATTGAACTTCGTCCGTGAATTTGAGTGCCTGGATCATGACCATCCAGATCTGTACCCTCTTTAAATTAAATGTGCCCGAGCCTCACTGATGGATGAACGACTGAGATGAGCTCGGTGCTTTCATCATGAAAATCCTGAAGGGCCCCACTCGTGGCTCAGCTATTGCGCCGTGTGTCCTTCATATGGATGGTCCCGATCCTTTCTGGATTTCTGGTACCGGAGGTTCACGATGCAATTTTCCTCAAAATCCCGATTGACCAAACCGCGAAAGCATGGATGTATGCCGCGTGTCCTCCAGTGGAACGGTCGAGATGGTATTTGATGTTAGAAGAGGGCTGCCTCCATTACTAGGCTCGTTTGATGTGACCAGGTGCTAGGACCATAGGCTTAGCTTCAAAGGCACTTATCGGTGTTTCAAGGTGCAGGGTTTCGAGATGTATAACGACGTGAAACCCTCACCCTTCGAACTCCCGAATGCCGAAATGCCGACGTGACTAGATCTCGTGCCACATGTCCTTTGGATGGATGACTGATATCTTTTCTTGCATGCAATATAGACGTTACCCATCGCGCTGATCCCGACGCAACTCCGCTAACCGCGATTTCCCACCGACCGTCGATCTACTCCTATGGATGAATCTGGGCCGTTGACAACATAATTTCGCTTGTTTACTTGCTTGGAAGCCTGAAACGAGATTTTTCCATGATGTGCTTGGGAACTTCTCGTGCAACTTGAAAACCTGAATATTCTTGTGCCCAAGACAAGAATTGTTGTTAACACCGTTTACTTACCATACTATTAATTTTTGTTTTTTTACAATATTACTTGACTCTCCCCATTTTCCAAAAATCAACTTATGAGCTACTTGGCAGGGACTATGCGACCACGCAACAGTTTTTTACGATTTGAGATTTGATGTTTATTGATGATGGGTGGAGTGTCTATTAAAAATGTTGTAGTTAAGATTTAAGATTTAACTTATTTAAGATATAATTTGATATTTATTGATGATGAATGTCTATTAAAAATGTTGGATGTTTAGAAACTTAATACACAGTTTATTTCCAAAATTACAAACAACATAGAAAGACTTGAGATCTTAAAAATATTTTAGTTATTACTCTTAAATGGAAAGATGTTATTAATAAATATGTACTTACACTTAGTTTCATTTAATAAATAAAAGGTTAAGGTTTATTTGATCTATAATCATGTATCACAGTTAACCAAATCCATTTGTCAAGCCATTTTCCATCTGTTAGGATTTCTCGCGCGTGATTATTGAATGAGATGGGTTATGTGGTTGAAATTGCACCTTTCCATGAGACTTTTTAAGTATGGAGTGGGATAACTCGTGAGCAATCTTCCCTCCCGAGTTACTTTTCCAGCAGGGTTTCTGACGTCCCCTTTTTAAATTTCCGGCCTATCCAGAACTCTGATTGATTTTCTGAGCATGTGGGTTTGCTTAAAATGGGGTAAAACCCCTGGGGTAAGGTTATTAAATGCGTGAAACTTTGATCCATGCGAAATTCAGACCACCCCTGAAAATTTGGCCAGATTCAAGCTCATTTTTTTTGCCTGAAAAGATGAACTCTAGAGGGAAGATTGCTCCCGAGTTAGCCTACTCCTTTTAAGTATCAAGTATGGATGAAGTAAAAGAGATATTTATCAAAGGTATTTTATAAATGTTGAAATTTTCTTTTGTTTTTTATAATAAAATTTATAATTTTATTATAAATTTATAATATTTTTTTTATTATTTTTATTTAATAATTTAATAATTGATTTTTAATAAATTTTTAATCATTTTTAATTTAAATTTCAGTTTAAAGTGATATTTATAATTATATATTATATTTATCATTTTTAAAGATTTTTAATTTTATATTATAATAATAATAATAATAATAATAATCTATTTTTAAGGTCACGGCCAAGCTAGCACACCAAATTGTTGTATGAGACCCCCTTGTTTGTGGGACAAGGGACCCCCCTCCGCCCAACGATTTGACTGGTAAAGTCTATGAAGGTATACATACCCTACCACCCTCTGGATTTGAACCTGTGACCTCTTAAGAGGAAACACATGTTCTTAACCATTAGGCCCACTCAGGCTGTAATACTGGTATATAAAATGTTTTTAAGGGTAATAATACTTCTCTACTGAGAATAATACTTTTCTGTGGTTTTGAAATTATATCTCTGCGGTTTTGAATGAGAATAATATTTATCTCCAGTTTTGAATGAGAATAATACTTCTCTGTTGTTTTGAAATTATATCTTTGCACTAGAATAATACTTCTCTGTTGTTTTGAAGGAGTTATTTTATTTCTAACATTATATATTTGTGGTTTTGAGTCGAAATAATACTTCTCTTTGTTTTTTACATTTTTTACCCAGAATAATTTATGTAGTTTCTGGTGAGTCACTTGAACCAATTGAGAAATTGGACATGTGAAATGAGGTGAGTCACTTTTTAATTTGCTTCAATTTTAATTTAAAATATGTAAAGAGATTTAAACATTTTTTATTTATTTTTTATTTTAAGATTCATAAGTAAAAGTTGGTTTGAGAGATAAAGTCAATCCAAAATAATAATTGTTACATTTTTTTTTCTCTTCTTTTCAATATGAGCACTCCACCACCTATTCCAAAAACTCACCCTAACAGGGGAAGGGCCCCCAAAATCACCCTAGAGGTCCTTTAAGATTATATGGAATCAGTAGAAAAAATAAGAGAAGAGAGAGATTCCAAAATCCAAATAGAGTTAGAAACATTAGAAAAAAGGAGTGAAGAAAGAAACACAAAACTCCAAATAGAGCTAGCGTCAATGATTGATAAAAAAAATTAAAGATACCATTCAAACTCAAATAGAGGATATATTCTTAGGGTTCAAGAGTGAATTGCAGACAATGAAGGATAGGTTCAAGATGTGGATAAACATAAACAATCAAACCAAGAAAGAAGGGTTGAAGAAAATCACAACTTGAGAGATAGGATTAAAGAGCTAGAAGAAAAACTAACCAACAATTTGACCCTCAGTAATGTGGAAAACAAATTGGATATCAAACCCATCAAAGAGGAAATTAATAAGCTAATCGAACTAGACAATGAGCGTAACAAAAAGTCCTTGAACCTCATAATTATTGGTATAAGATCACAACACAAGGAGGATAAACTAGAAATAGTAAAATAAGAATTAAAGAATAAATCACAAATTGATACAACTTACCTCATATAAGCAAAGAGGATAGGAAAAATAATTGATCACAAGGATAGGTTGATCGGTGTCAAAGTAAGACCAAAATGAATTAAGGAAGGAAGTTCAAAAGGTAAAAGAAGCCAAGAAAGAAGGAAAATGGGCAATAATTAGAAATCAAAAAGCTATTGTTAGGGATAGAGACCAAAAGGATAATAATAAATAGGAATTTGGGACACTCGGGATCCTTTTTTGGAACTATCATGGCTTTCCATGGTGCAAAGGTCCTATGATAAGTTGGGTCCCGAGTGATATTGATATTATCTGTCTAGTTGAAACTTGGGAGCATGAGGAGTCTAATGTCCCTAACATAGAAGGATTTGTCTTATGGTCGTCATGGAAAAAAATATCCCACTGTAGAGGGATAGGAGGCATATCTTGTTATATTAGAAAGAACATTTCTCCTCACATTCAACTTCATAAGATTGACCCTCTCAATCAATACATTTGGATAGAAATTTCAGATACCAATGCTAAGAAGATGTATATAGAAATTTGCTATTTTGCACCTATTAATTGTACTTTTTATAATAAAGAAATTCTAGAGAACAATTGTCCCTATAATAATTTAAAACAAGATATTTATAGTTTGAAAAATGAAGCTAATATCCTCCTGCTAGGAGACTTTAATGCTAGGAATGCAACTAAACAAGCTACTCTTTTAAGTAATGAATCCAACCATAATATTTGATGGCTAGATGATGACCTTGTTTTATCTAGTAGCTACAAAAGAATCTATGAAGTCCTAATTGAGAATTTGTTTGGTACTGAGTTGGTCAAGCTCTGCAGCTCTCAAGACCTAATAATTTGCAACGGAGTAATGAAGTGGACAAACTCCAACTAGATGACTTGTATTTATGGGCTAGGTAGTAGTGTTGTAGATTATGTGATATCTGATATCCCCATTTCCGACCAAATAGCAATTTTTGACCTTTTAAATGACCATGAACTTGACTTTGATCATAAATCTTTAACCCTAACTCTAAACTTTTCCATGCATAGGAGCGCCATTGAAGAGAGTTTTGATAATCAAAGGAATTTGTGCTTTGACAAAAGTAAAGTTGACATTTTCCTAAAGGATTTAAATAGTAAATTAAATATCCTAGCTTATAAGGACAACATTGAATAACTATATCATAATTTTACAACTACCCTTTCCACTTCTATTAACAAGTTCTCTTTCAAGATTTCCTATAAAAAGAATAATAGAACGATCATCCCTTGGTATGATAAAGAATGTAAAATTTCTAGGAAATCCATTAGGGATGATTCTAATGAGTCCTTAAAACTTGATAAGATCAATACGTACAAAGCCCTAATTAAACGGAAAAAAATGTACTATATAAATAAAAGGCAAAAACAACTTTCACAACTATATAAGCTGGATCCTAAGAAGTTCTGGAGTCAAATTCTAAAATGCAATACTAAAGAAAATAATAGGATTCCCTTAAGGGACTGAAATTCCTACCTTAAAAGTCTTTACTAGTTCCCTATTTCCATGGAAACCATTCCTATTGTCCTTACAAAGGAATAATTTTTTCTTTAGATGACATAGAGTTCGGGGTTAAGCAGCTTGAAAATGGGAAAGCTAAGGACATTGAAGGCTACCAAGCTAAAATTTTTAAAATCGGAGGGCCAATGCTTATCCCTCACATACACAATATCTTCAATTTAGAATTCAAGCAGGGCTTCCCTAAACCTTGGACGCAAAGCCTCATTGTTCCTATTTTTAAAAACTGGGATAGAAACATTCCCTCTAATTATAGGACCATTATGATTAGCCCGATTTTAGCCAATATTTTTGGAATTATATTGGAAAAGAAGATTATCCTTTGGCTAGAAAGTCATGGTAAAAGAGCTAAAGGCCAAGCTGAATTTAAGAGATATCATTCAACTGTGGACCATCTTGTTACCTTTAGGATCATTGCAGAGGAGTTCCGCAATACTAAAACCAATATTTTTTGTTGTTTTGTTGACTTTAGAAAAGCTTTTGACATGGTTCCTAGGAAAAACCTTTGGAATAGGTTGGAAGAGATAAAAGTGCCTCTCGAGTTGAGGGATGATGCAATAAGGATGTATGATAACGTTATTGATAAGTTTAAAAACACTGAGGGCTGGTCAAAAGAGATTAACTGCAATATCAGAGTCAAACAAGGTTGTCCCTTGTCCCCTACCATTTTTTGCATATACATTGACAAGTTTGAAGATTGCTTGTAAAAAGAAGGTTGTGTCGGCCCTACTCTCACTGGTATAGTCATCAATCTTCTTCTTTATTTCAATGATATCATTCTTATGGAAAGGAGTCCCCATGATCTTGAAAACCAACTAAGAATCCTCAAGAAGTTTTGCTCCAATATGGGTATGCTTGTTAATACTGATAAGACTAAGGTCATGATTATTAAATCAAATAAGATCCCTTATGATACATTCGTATATGAAAACAACAACTTGGAGGAAGTGACTTCATACAAATATCTTGGACTGGATATTCACCACAAGCTCAATTGGAATTATAGCATTGAGAAAAGGATTATTGGGGGATGGAAATATTATTATGGGATTGAAAACAATTGTAAACCAATTGATCTTTGGAGTTGGGATAAGAAGAACCTCCTCTTTGAGACTCTTGTTACACTTGTTATTCTTTATGAATGTGAAGTCTGGGGATGTAGTATCTCTAGTGGATCCTGGAGAAAGATAGAGCAAATACAAAAGAATTTTATAACACATAATCTCAAAATTAAAGGAAATACACCCTATCCCATCCTCCTCTTAAAAACAAGCCTCTCACCCATTGAGAGCATGGCTATGACTAAATACCTAATATATAAGAACAAGTTAAACAACATGGAAGACAAGAGGCTTACTAAAATTGCTTCAAAATCGAGTCATAACCACCATCGACTCAAACAAGGATGGCATAAAGATTCGCTGTCTTGGCTAAACTATTGGGGAATCATGGAAGACACCATTTTGCAGAATAAAGATACTATTAAAAAAAACGTCAATTCAAAATTTAAGGAGAAAATGTGGTGTGATAAAGAGTTAGAGGGAAAAAGACATTAAGGTATTATAAGGATGTAATCAACCCTAATCTAGAAGATCAAAATTATCTATCTGTTGTGTAAAGAAAAAAATAAGCATTGCTAAGATAAGAACAAATCTCACGAGCTCCATAGTGAAATGGACGTTGGCCAATTCCTAAAACGCCATGGGATGAAAGAGTGTGTCACCTTTGTGACACTAAGAAGGTTGAAGATGAAAATCACTTTCTCTTAGATTGTCCATCCTATACCCATATTAGATCTCATTTTCAAAATATTTGTCACACTACCAACCTTTCTAACTTCTTAATTCAACAAAAGTATAGTGATATTGGAAAGATTCTCTTAATGCTTTTCGAGCACATAAATAAAATTCTAAAGGATCACAAGTAATCACTTACTCTTTTAAGGTCTGATAGACCAATTCGGGTTTAGTGGACGTTAGTCATCATCATCAATAAAAAATTAAAATGTTAATTAAAATAAATTATAATTTTTAATTTATTTAATATTATATTTAGTTTAATTTATTATATTAATTGTTTTAAATAAAATATATAATTTATTTAATGAAAAAACATTGTAAAATAATAATTTTATTATAATAATAATAATAATGACAAATCCACATAATTAATAGTTGTACATAATTAAAAGTAGTTCTAGTTGAGATGGATCTGAAAGTCTATTTTCCAATGATATTTATCTAAGTATGTCAACCACTTTTAATTGTTTTAATTTATGTGGTTGTCTAGGTGTTAACTATGGGAGCAAATAGATCCCATTTTCAGGAAAACAAATGGGCCTGAATCAGGACAGATTTCGAGGGGTAGTTTGAGTTTCCCATGGATCAAAGTTTCATGCATTTCAAAACCTTACCCCAAGGGTTTTTCCCCATTTTAAACCAACCCAGATGCTCAGAAAATCGATTAAGATTCTAGTTGTAAATTTAAAATGGGGCCGCTGGAGGAAAGATTAACTCAGGAGAAAAGATTGATCCCGAGTTATCCTACTCCATTTTAATTTATGTGGTTGTCTATGTGTTAAATGTGGCTTTGAGTTAACATGTCTATGCTCGCAGGTTCTCGGGGTTGTCTATACATAGTCGCGTTCCCAGGGTTGCGAACTCAGAAATTCTATATCCATCTATATATTCACATCACAAGTCCATCTGACTGTTGTTCATTTCCATACTTATCCCATTTTATGCCTGTCGGTTCCCAACTAGGACCTATGGAACTCTCATGCCCCAAACTCTCATGCCCCATAGTCGATGTGTTTCTATTGCTTGAAAATTATCAGACAAAGTGTTCTTGTGTCAAGCATAAAGTTCTTCTCTCCCTTTCTTTTTTTCCTCTTCTATACTTAGTCGTATTTCTATGATAGCGGATTCCCAGGTGGCGGACTCACAAATTCTATATCCATCTATATCTTGACATCACGATTCTGACCAACCTCTTTCGTTTCCTTACTTAGCCAATTTTATGGACATGTTAGCCCGGGGAAAGATTAACTCAGGAGAAAAGATTTCTCCCGAGTTATCCCACACATAGTATACTTCTAATAATTCATTTAGTTACTCATGCCCCAAACTCTCATGCCCTATAGTCGATGTGTTTCTATTGTTTGAAAATTATCGACAAAGTGTTCTTGCGGTCAAGCATAAAGTTCTCTCTCCCTTTCTTTTTTCCCTTCTATACTTAGTCAGATTTCTATGATAGCGGGTTCCCAAGTGGTGGACTCACAAATTCTATATCCATCTATATCTTGGCATCACAAGTCTGACCAACCGCTTTCGTTTCTTTACTTAGCCAATTTTATGGACATGTTAGCCCGGGGAAAGATTAACTCAGGAGAAAAGATTTCTCCCGAGTTATCCCACACATAGTATACTTCTAATAATTCATTTAGTTAGTTTATAATTCATGCAAAATGATTGATTGAATTGTATCTTTCTGGAATTAAATAGTTCAAGATTGGATATTATTAATTTAATAGGTAGCTAGTGGTTGCGGTAACCACATGATTGGTAATAGGGACTTATTTTATTCTATTGATACTAGTATTAAGTCTAAAGTAAAACTAGGAAATGACCTGTATAAGCCACTTAATGGTAAAGGTGTAGTTCCACCACACTAAGGATAATCAAAAAATAAATATTGATGATGTTTATTTTGTGCCCGGTCTAAAATGCAATCTTATTAGTGTTGGACAGTGGTTGGAGAAAAGTATAGAGTGTTCTTCGAGAACAAGGTATGCATAATCTATGATAAATTTCCCAACAAACAATTGATTGCAAGAGTAGAGATGACCAAGCATAGGATAAGCTTCCAATTCTGTTATGAGAAATGATTTGAGTGGTTCTTTAAATGTTTATAAAGTTGGAAGTTCAGATGAATCTTGGTTAGCGCACGAGATATGGTCATTTACATTTTGGTGGCTTAGATCTGTTACAAAAGAAGCAGATGGTAAAGGGGCTGCCCTGTATTCAACAACCTACAAGCTCTTGTGAGAGTTGTATACTTGGGAAGCATCACAGAGAGAAATTTGTTTCAGGTGTTTCATACAGAGAAAAATCTCCATTGGAAATTGTCGACACAGATTTATGTGAACCTATGCAAACACCTTCTTTGAATGGTTGTGTTTATTTTATGACTTTCATTGATGATTTCAGTAGGAAGAATTGGTTGTATTTGTTGAAACAGAAATCTAAAGCTTTTGATGTTTTCAAGAGGTTTAAGTCTATGGTTGAGATTGAGAGAGGTCGAACCATTAAAATTTTAAGGTCTAACAGAGGAGGTGAATACAAACTTAATGAATTCATTGAATTTTGTGATCTTCATGGAATTAAAAGGCAGTTTACTGCTCGATATACTCCACAACAGAATGGAGTGGTTGAAAGGAAGAATCAAACCATCATGGATATGGCTCGAAGCATGTTGAAAGAGAAGCATCTTTCAAATGAATATTGGGGAGATGAGGTTCTTTGCTCTGTTTTTATCTTGAATAGAAGTTCGACCAAGACATGAGGGATCGTGTACCTCAAGAAGCCTGGGATGGTAAGCCTTGCAATGTTTTTCATTTCAGAATTTTTGGATGTGTTGCATTTGTGCATGTACCTGCAGAAATGAGGAGGAAGTTGGATGACAGAAGCGAGATATGTATCTTTGTTGGATACAATGAAGAGTCTAGGGCCTATAAACTGTATAATCCTATCACCCAGAAATATGTAATTAGCATAAATGTTCAATTTAAATAAGATGAAGCTTGGGATGGAAGTATTGACAAATCAATTTCAGAGGGAGCTGTGTTACCTCGTGAAGATGATGATGGAGCTGAGTAGGCTGAAGGAGATGGATATATGGCTCCACATACTCATACGCCTGCAGCAAGTAGTCCAATAAGGCAAGCACCAGATTTCATCCCATCTCAATTTAGAATGCCCAGAACTCATGAGCCTAGTGAACCATCTGGACATGGTGGACATTAATCAGATTCACAGGTAAGTAGTGAATGAAATCCCACTTTATCTTCATTAAGAGACATATTTAATGGACATAAGACTAGAAGCTTAAGAGAATTGTATGATCAGAATGAAGAAGTAGATCAAATTTCAACTTTTGCATTAATGGCATGTGATCCTGTAAGTTTTGATGAAGCTGCTAAAGAGAATGTCTGGTTAAAAGAAATGGATGAGGAGATTGATTCCATTGAAAGAAATAAAACTTGGGATCTTGTTGATTTACCTGAAGGTAAGAAGAGCATTGGTGTTAACTGGGTATATAAGACTAAGCTGAATGTAGAAGGTGAAGTTGAAAAATACAAGGCAAGACTTGTATCTCAGAGGTTTAGTCAGCAACTTGGTATTGATTACAATGAAACATTTTCTCTTATAGGAAGAATTGACACTGTGAGGATGGTCTTAGCTATTGCAACTCAGAATATATGGATCATGCATCAGATCGACGTTAAGTCTGCATTCTTAAATGGATATTTGGAAGAAGAGGTTTATGTTAGACAACCTCCGGGTTATGAGATTGATAAGCATATAGATAAAGTTTACAAGTTAAGGAAGGCTTTATATGGATTGAAGCAGGCATCCAGAGTTTGGTATATCAGGATTGATGAATACCTGATCAGTGTTGGATTCAGCAGAAGTTCAAGTGAACCAACTCTGTATACAAAGGTGAGCCAGGAAGGTAAAATTTTGATTGTTTGTTTGTATGTTGATAATCTGATTTTTACTGGAGATGTATCTATAGAATACTTTAAAAATGCCATGAAAATAGAGTTTGAGATGGTTGATTTAGGATTGATGAAGTATTTTCATGGAATTTAAGTGAATCAATCTGATGATGGCATTTTTATTTGTCAAACTAATTATGCAAATGAAGTATTAAAAAGATTTAGAATGTTGAATTGTAAACCAACTGCAACACCTATGGCAAATGGTATTAAACTTAACAAGTATGATGAGGGATCATATGTTGATCCAACTGTGTATAAAAGGCTGGTTGGAAGCCTTATGTACTTAACAACAACCATACCTAATATTATGTTTGTTGTAAGTTTGATTTCCAGATTCATGGAAACTCCGAACAGTACTCATTGGTAAGCATGAAAGAGGATCCTGAGATATGTTGCTGGAACAACTGATTTTGGTATCCGACATACATCAAGCTTAAACTTTGAGCCGATCGGATATACTAATAATGATTTTGCAGGGTCCATTGATGGCAGGAAAAGAACATCTGGGTATGTGTTCAGTCTCGGATCTGGAGTAGTGGCATGGGCATCAAAGAAACATCCCATTGTGACTCTATCTTCTACTGTGGCAGATTATGTTACAACAGCTGCAACTGCATGTCAAGCTGTGTGGATGAAAAAATTCTTGAATGAATTGTTGCATGACCAGAAAGATGCAACCCAAATTGTCTGTGACAACAAATCTGCCATTGCGCTGTCTAAAAATCACGTCTTTCACAAACAGAGTAAGCACATTGATATGAGGTATCATTTCATTCGTGAACTGGTAAATGGCAAAGAAATTTCTGTTCAGTTCTGCAGATCTGAAGAACAATTTGCAGACATATTTACGAAGCCTTTGGGAAATGAACTGTTTAAAATTCATAGAATAAATATTGGGGTCTGCAAGCTATAATGCATTGTTTATAGCAATTTTGTATTACATGTTTTAGTTTGTTTTGCTCTGAAATGATTAAGAGGGAGTATGTAAGAAAGTAATCGTTTCACTATTTCCTTGTAAACGGTGGCCGTCTTACCTTTCAAAACTCGAGGGACAACCACCGATTACTAATTTGTCTTATTTTGACGTTTTATTTTGTTTTGTGCGTCGAGTGTTAGCAAACCCCGAACCCCCAAAATATGATATTGCCTGGGTCCCACACCTCTTTCGCGATTTGGCAATCGTTGGAGTGTTTTGTTTTGGTATCCATCGTCTATAAACGCCGAAATCTGAAATTGGGATCTGCCTCTGTTTTTGACAAAAGACATTTTACTTTAGGAAATGGATTAAGAGGGCAAGGTCAAGCCGGGCGTTCGCTGCTGTATATGTAATTTTGAGTAATCTGTTTTGCTCTTAAACTCCACAGCGCCAAAGCTGGTTATTTCAAGAAGTCCACTAATAATAACATGCAATCTTTAAAATGTTTTTGCCTGACAAATATTGAACCTTTAAAATGTATTTTCCAGTTGAAACGACGCCCAGCTTAACCACGGCCGTGCTAATTTGAAACGCATGTTAGACGGGGCATCCAACATTACGGCTAATCCACTCCTATCCCTCGCTCTCTTCGCATAGTGAAAGGGCGGCTACAAAAATGTTTACTGTAACACATGGCGCGTTCATGGCGTTAGAATTTATGAAACGACCAATTCGTAAAAAAATAAAAAAGTAAATCTTAAGTCTCTACGCCCTAGGTTAATTCTTGATATAATTACAACGGCTAATCCACTCCTCTCCCTCGCTCTCCTGGCATAGTGAAAGGGTGTCTACATAAATGTTTATTGTAACATATGGAGCGTTCATGGCATTAGAATTTATGAAAGTAAATCTTAAATGGTTGCTTATGGTTGCTCTCCACTTTTCTCTAGGCTTGTTAATTCTTATATAATTATAACTTAATTACAAGTGGTATAATTATAATTAATGATATTTTAATCTTATTTAACCTTAAATCTTAATATGATGGCTATGCATTGAAGATGCTGGCATATTCTTAGTAATCCTCCAAAATCAAAGGGTCAGATTTATTGTTCGTAACTTTATTGCATTTATCAAGACATCCGTTAACATGTTTACTTTTTAACATTTACCTAATCACATTAAAAAATTACTGTAAGGATATGTAATTGCCACATTTAAATGATTAAATAGAATGCCAAATGCTTCCATAGACGAATTATGAATTACCACAGACGTTTTATGACAAGCCGCATAATTATAATTACAAGCTGTATAATTGTGTATAATTGTAAAATGTAAAAAATTAATAATGTAAATGTAAATGTTAAAACTAAAGTTATCTTGTGTGGATTTGTTAAATCATGGTTGGTGGCAATTGATAAGTAGGTTTAGTAATTTCTTAATCATGTTACGTAAAAGTGAAAAAGTAAACATGATGAACGGATGAATTTATAAATGCAAGAGAGTTAATTAAGCAAATCTCATTCATTGATTTAGAAGTAAGACGAAGAATATGCGAGCATCTTCAATTCCTGACCATCAGATCAAATTTTATAATTAAAAGAGTGATTAATCTAACAATTCCAATAGAAGAACGCCCGTAATTATGTGATTCTACTTTGTAATGATTATATTAGTGTTACAGATTTTGATTTTGTGGTTTTACTAATGTTACATGTTTTAATTATGTGGTTGTGATAATGTTGCATGTCTTATTTATATGGTTGTGATACTCTTACCCGTCTTACCTGTTTCCTGGTTTTGCTGGTTTTTTCTACGTCTTTCTAAATGATTTTCTGACCCATTCAAGTCTTCCTTCACAGTAAATTTGAGTTTTAATATTAATATGGAAGAAAATAATCAAATTTCATCACTCAAGCAGATTACTTTCTAAATGATCTTCTGACCCATTCAAGTCTTCCTTCACAGTAAATTTGTGTTTTAATATTAATATGGAAGAAAATAATCAAATTTCATCATTCAAGCAGATTACAGTATCTTAATATCGAAGCCGAGACCAAAGTATTTGTGCTAACAACATTCGAGTTATGTTGCATGTTTGAATGTTGTTTCTTTGTATCTCTCCGAATGATCTTTCTCCCATTAGTAAATTTGATTTCAGTTGCTTCCTGTCGTCCTCAAAGTTATCGAGATATACGCACACCGTTGGGTTCCAATCCCCATCCATATTGGTTATTATGGCGGCGATCATCATTGCAATCGGTCTTGCAGCCGACGATACCCAGTCTGTATTTGTGGGCGAAGGGTGCAGCCCCCACATGATTGTTAGTACTACAGAGTTTACAGACAATCTGGATTCTGTTTTGCTATCCCTCCTCTCAAATCTGTCCTCAGATGGCTTTGCTACTTCAATGCGAATCAATTCTGGCAAAACGGATCCTGTCTATGGTCTTGCAATATGTCGGAAGTATTTGAGCACCCGCGAGTGCTCTCAATGCGTGGAGGAAGCGGCGAGACAAGCAAAAACACTCTGTCCTCAAGCTAATGGTGCTCGGATTCATTTGGACGGTTGCCTTTTCCGCTATGAGAATAATACTTTTTATAGTCAGGATGTGGATGCTGGCAATTACGTTTATTGTGCTTCCACAGAGTACAACGATCCACAGAGATTCCTTCAAAGAGCCCAGGACTTATCCACGCAACTCATCGCCAAATTTAACACCAAATTTGGTTTTAAGCGCAGCATCGCCAAATTTAACACCGTCGTTGGGGAAATCGTCATCGAAAAAAGTGCCTATATTGTTAGGTAGCATTGGCGGAGCAGCTCTAGTTCGGTGATATGCTTGATATCGAAAGAACTATGATCGAACAGGTGATAGCATATCCTTTCATTATAGCTTGTTTCCCTTCTAAATTCTTCCGGATTCCTTAAATTGATCGTACTCAACGGTTATGATAAAATTGCTTTTATGATGCTCTGCGCAGATGAGAATCTAGCTGCGAGGGGAAATTTCGAGCAATTTATCTTTGATTACGAGGTTCTAAGAAAGCGTTCGCGCCCTCTCGGTTGTTGCACGAGAGGGCGCGAACGCTTTCTGGTTTACGAATATATGTCCAATAACAGTTTAAACAAGCATTTGTTTGTTACGTTGGTCTTGTTAATTCTATTGTTTTCGGAGTTCAGTCTGTTAATTCCTGAAATCGTATCAACCAGTACCAGTTTAAACATTATAGTAGGCACAGCTTGCGAGAAGAGAGAACCGCTGGATCTGAGCCACGTGGCGAGAGAAGAGCTGTTAAATCTGACGGTTGGACCCAAGCCACGTAGCGAAATGAAAACCGTTGGATCTAGCTGTTGGATGCATGCGACGTGTCGAGATCGAGCCCTTGGATTTGGCCGTTGGAAGCATGCCACGTGGCGGGCCTTAGCCCTTGGATCTGACCACGGATGTATGCCACATGGCGAGTCCAGAGCCCTTGGATTGAGACATTAGATGCACACCACGTGGCGAGTCCTGAGCCCTTAGATCAGGTCAATTAATGCGTGCCACGAGGCGATTCATGAGCCGCTGGATGCACGCCACATGGAGAGAGCAAAGCCACTGGATTCCTCCCACGTGGCGCTATTAGAGTCGCTCAACTGGACCGTTGGATGTACACCACGTGGAGAGTCCAGAGCCCTTAGATCTACCCGTTGGATGCATGCCACATGTCGAAAATCGAACGGAACGTTTAACAGGCCGTACGACGAAAATGGTACGGATCTTACACCTGTTAGCGAACCGTACGTCCCAAATGGTACGGAATCTGAGCCACACGATCCCAGCGTTGGATATCTGCCACTTGGCAAGTGCAAATCCGCGCGATCCGATCTTGAGCTTTCAGTGAGTGAAAGAATACCCTGGTTGCTGCTATCGGGATTCAACCTCCATGTAGTATGACCACGGGCGAAGATGGTCTCTTGAAGCTTGAATCGGGTCGTCCCGTTTTCAGATTCAGATTTGGTCTGTTTCGCCAATCTTTTTCTGATGGCCGACGAACATCGATATGTATAGCGCGCACTTTTCTTTTCGGCTAAGGACTTCGCCTTTGATTTGGCCTTTTCTGGACAAAGGCAACAGCAAAGCAGCGTTGCTGTTCTACAAGCAATAATGGTTTGAGTCCTAGACGCTTAGTACATACCCTAGCCCAATTTTAATTTTAACTTTGGTTTGTGCGTAGCAGGAGATCTACAAGCACAATTTTAACTTTTCGCAGGATATCACCATGCGAAGCATTGCCCATTCCAACGCAGTATATGTCGTATCGGTTCCAGAAATTAGGAGCTCCGAACACAGTGTCACTCACTCTTCTGCACAGGAGTCTCGCATCAGAAGAGTACAATATCAGACAGTATTTTGGATCGTCTGAAGGTATTATCCCCGAAATTGGTGCGCAGCCATTGGGACGAAAGAGGCATTGGATGGGTCTTCGAATCTTGAGACTGCATGGATACAATGTATCCTCAGGTAAAATATTGGTGTAGAGAGCTATATTTAGCTGACAATTGTGCCAATGGGTAAGTCTTTGAATTCATTCAGATTGTTGAATTCTTCAACCAACATTTTTGGCAGATGTTTCAAAAACTTTTAAAGATGAGAATGGGGAGTTCTTTTGCTTCTTGGGTCAAACACAGAGAGAAGTTACAGACATGTTAAACGTCAATAGTTGTTCACAATGGGTGCGTCGTTGTTTTTGGTGTCCACACGTCCCTATCATTCCACACGTCCCTATAGATAGGTGGTGTCCAGTTCCTCATTCCACACGTCCCTTTCATTCCTGCCACCTCATTGTTGGTAATTGTGAAGATAGCTTAGAAGGGTTTCATGTTCTTGTGGTCACAAGTTTAAACCCGAGAACATCCCGGCCTTGAAAAATACAATTACCGTGGTGTTGTCACGCCGCATGCCATCATCGAATGAGGCTTCTCCTTTGTTCTTCTGAAATTGAAGTCAGCTCCTCCAGAGGCGGCCAAACAGAACCTCTCAGGGAAAATTCGAGTGGCTTTGAGATGCCAGACTCTTATGACAACAATTTCATCAAATGAAAGGTCCGAGGTAGTAACAATTGGTCGCAGGAACAAATCTCTTAGGTGATCTTCTTGGTACATGCACTGTGATTTGCTTGATCCTTCAAATTTTATGATCCCTACATTCATTATGGAATCTAGTGTTCATGCATCCTTTGTCGACTCATATTCTGGTTCGACTAAATGAGATTAGATCAGTGCGTCATTTCTCTTGAATTCACATACGATGTATATTTTAAAGGAATTTCCAGAATATATTGTCTTACCATAATTTGATGCCATTCAAGTTTCTAAAATTGTTTTCACAATGACATGGTTTAAAGCTTTTTCTTTTTGGTTAATAGAAGATTTCACTAGCACAGAGCCGACTCGCGGCTGGAGAACGCCGAAAGGTATTGTAGCGGCGGCGTGACTGAGCCGACTCCAACACTGAGTGCACATAAACAACATGACAGAAATTACTCCATGCGCGCCCAAGGTATGGTACGATTTGAGTGCATTATGGATTATGCAAGGTGAATATTAAATGTCCGGGCAGGTCGTGGCATCAAACGACCTTTCAGATATCAGAAATGAATGACTGCCACTAAAATGAAACCTGTGCACAGTGTTTTTTAATGATATAAACATGGCTTGTATAGATATTAATCCTTCTTAATCATTTGAATGTGGCAATTATATATATTTACAGTAAATTTATAATGTGATTATGTAAATGTAAAAAAGTAAACATGTTAACGGATGCCTTTATAAATGCAAGGAAGTTATGAATAATAAATCTGACACATTGATTTTGGAGGACGACTAAGAATATCCCAGAATCTTCAATGCTTAGCCATCAGATTAGAATTTAAGATTAAAAGATTATTAATTGTGCCCATTGTCAATAGATGTACGACTTTCAACGTAACAAAGTTAGGTATTACTTTGATCATTCGAAAGCATAATCAAGCATATGCCAGACAAGATTTTTATACAGCTTAGGAATATTATGTCAAGAAAAAAGTTGTGTCTTACAAGTGAGAAGTCAGAAAGCCATGTATAACGACAGGGCAACCATTGTCTAACAACCGGGCAACCATTCATATGGATGTTGATAGATTAAGAGATGTCATTCTATAAAAACCGGGCAATTGTTGGTACGATGAAATGGGGGGCCAGTGTGAAAATATGAAACTACAAATTTGAAAATATGAAACTACAAATTGGTGAGTATTATCTCAAAATTTATGTGTTTCTATTGAAATGGGAGGTTGTGATATAGTTTTCAAGGAAGAATCATTATGCACTTTGGAACATGTCACCATCATATTTGGAAGAATTTTGTTTCAGATTCAAGCAATAAGGGGGAATAAACATACCCTCAAGGTTTACATTTGATTCCCCTGAAATTATCACCTCTTAATATATGGAAAAGTTGTTGAAGAAAGTCACTTGAGTATATTACACATTTCAATGCATACAAGTAGTTGACACCACACCACACCACAATAGGTTTACCCTTATTGTGTAACAACCTAGTTCTAGGTTTTATTTTAGATAAATTATGATTTAATAGCTAAGCCTAGATTGTTATAGGACTTGATGCTTTGATATAGTTTATGTGATACCTTATATCATGCTTTATGTGATGCTTGAATATTACATGGTTTGTAGATTTTTCTTGATATCATATGGTTTATGTGTTTCTTTATGTGATGCTTTAATATCATATGGATTATAGGTGATGCTTCGATATCATATAGTTTATATGATGATTTATGTCGTGCTTCAATATCAGATGGTTTATAGGTGTTGCTTGATATCATATGGTTTATAAATTATGATTTAATAGTTAAGCCTAGATTGTTATAGGACTTGATGCTTTGATATGGTTTATGAGTTACCTTATATCATGCTTTATGTGATGCTTGAATATTACACGGTTTGTAGATTTTTCTTGATATCATATGGTTTATGTATTTTTCTATGTGATGTTTTAATATCATATGGATTATAGGTGATGCTTTGATATCATATAGTTTATATGATGATTTATGTGATGCTTCAATATCACATGGTTTATAGGTGTTGCTTGATATCATATGGTTTATAAATTATGATTTAATAGTTAATCCTAGATTGTTATAGGACTCGATGCTTTGATATGGTTTATGTGATACCTTATATCATGCTTTATGTGATGCTTGAATATTACATGGTTTGTAGATTTTGCTTGATATCATATGGTTTATCTGTTTCTCTATGTGATGCTTTAATATCATATGGATTATAGGTGATGCTTTGATATCATATAGTTTATATGATGATTTATGTGATGCTTCAATATCACATGGTTTATAGGTGTTGATATCATATGGTTTATAGGTGTTGTTTGATATCATATGGTTTACATGTTTCTTTATGTGACACTTCAATATCACATGGTTTATAGGTTCTACTTATTATTTTATGATTTACATTATGGACCTACTTATTGTTATATGATTTACATTATGGTTTATGTGATGTTTCGATATGACATTGTTTATAGGTTTTGATTGATATAATATGGCTTATATGCTTTTTTATATGATGCTTTAATATCATATGGTTTATAGGTGATTCTTTGGTATCATATGATTTATATGATCTTCTTTATGTCATCCTTCAATATCACATGGTTTTATAGGTAGCATGTCACATGGTTTACATGTGCTACTTGATATCATATGTTTTAAATGTTGCTTTATGTGATGCTCAATATCACATGGTTTATAGGTGCCTCTTAATATCATATATGGTTTATATGTTTCTTTATGCGATGCTTCAATGTCATATGGTTTGTAATTGACACTTTGATATCATATGGATTATATAATGCTTAATGTGATTGTTTTTTTGGGCTTCCAATTTGATGCTATTTTGACCATCACATAATCCCTTTCCACCTATGATATCCCATCTTTTCACATTCTCATTAACCTTTTGATATTTTATTTGAGAATGTTAGTAGAAATGGTATCCGAATCTATAAGGTGACTATGTTGTTCATTTAAATGTTGTTTTCATTGGTTTTAGTGAATTAAGAGGATTAAGAGTTGATTATTGCTAATGAGGGTTTTTCCTAAGTTCAAAAACTTCAATGAACATATGAATCTTGAACCACCCTCATTGTTCGACATACTTGTGTGCATCTAAAAGGAAATACTTAACATGGGATTTGTTGTTGACCCCCTCAACAACGATCCTTGTTATTCAAAATGTGCCCAGGTCGATTCCACAAGACGCCATCTCATGAACAATGTTTCAGTCAAAGTGTGTTAGGTAGAAATGAGCAATGAAATTCATATACGATTTCTCGTTTAACAAAGATGAATTTGGATATTCCACAACATGGGTTTTGTGCAAAATGGACCTATTTGAGTGACAATAAGAGCAAATTCTCCAAAATTTGTACAATTTGGGAGTTACGAGTGGTTATTATAATATAATTTCCCAGACTATCATGTGCATATTTGATATTATGTAACATCCCGCTCTTGCACGCACTGAGCGGACTTATTATTTGAGGACACTTTCTTGCAAGTGATTCGGGTTATTATACTATTGGTCGTTTTGATTGCAATTATCAGATATGATGGACTTGATGATATGTTATTCTTATCTATTTACATAGACATGTGCTATTGGCTAGGTTCTCCTAAGTGTGTAGGACTTTGGACATTGAGGATGCAGAGTCATCGATGAAATCCCTTGGACTTTGGATCGTATCAGGGAGAGGATTGTTGGGTTTGAGTGTTATTGATGTGATGCATGTACATATGATTAGATGTTATGATGATTGATTATTGTTGCTGACATGATTCGTAGATGGATGCAGGCCGACGATAGCTTGCCAACCAGAATCACATGTGGAGTAGAGGGGTCATGCAGGACAACCAAAGACTTGAGGGAGAGTTGTGGACAACAACCCTGCTATAACCTACTAGCACTCACGTCATCGCTCGAACTGTAGGTTAACGATTACCTAGTTCAAGAAGATCCATGATGCCATGAGGGAAGACAACAACAGTCAGTCACGATGATTCTAAAGGGTGCGCAATAAGGCTGGAGCCTTATTCCTTAGAGGCCCTTAGTATCCAACAAGATCACGTAGCAGAGTATTGACTCTAGGGGTTTTTGATGTCTACCAAGTCAGTCAAGAGGCGAGTGGCACCCTTGGAGCACGTAGTGCGTCTTGAAGGGCACGTCACGCAAGGAAAACAGAAAGAGGCGAGTGGCACCATTGGAGTACGTAGTGCATCTTGAAGGGAACGTCACAATTTTAACTGGTAAGTGAATTAAACGTAAACGACCTTAAAACGAATGATGTTACAAGTAAGATTTAAAAGAAAATATTTTGCACTAATAAAAATGTTGCCCAACCTAGTGAAATTAAAAATCTAGGTCTAAGTGACACATGTTGTAAAAAATAATAATCATAATTAAACATGTAACGAGAAGGGGGTAAAAAATTCAATTAATTTATTAAAATCAAATTATATTGGGGGATCAAAATTTTAAAAGGGAAATGATTG
Organism: Picea sitchensis; assembly: GCA_010110895.2. Lineage (NCBI taxonomy): Eukaryota > Viridiplantae > Streptophyta > Pinopsida > Pinales > Pinaceae > Picea > Picea sitchensis. The sequence continues at coordinate 51,875 of SNQJ01S0007527.1, read as the reverse complement.
TTTTATCTACATATGCTAATTAAATTTTATTAATTAAAAAGAAAAAGGGGTAAAAGGTGGTGTTACTACACTTGCTAATTTGAGTTTTAGTTAAAAAGGGAAAAGAGGGAAACTTAAAGAAATACGAAACTAAGGGAAAAAGGGGAAACATAAAGAAAAAGGGAAACATAAGGAAAAAGTTGAATGTCTAACTTAGTAATGAATCTTGCATTTAAGAACCTTCTAATTATGAACTCATGTAGGAATCTAGTAAGGTGTAACTCATTTAATATTTGTAAGCGGATTTTGGGACACCAAGGAGCGTTTTTATGAATGCTTTTAGGTGGGTGAGGGAAATAGGAATAATTAAATAATTAATGAAATTAATTTCTAGTGCAACTAGGGGGATGGATAACATGTGTACGAGGGAGGTTTTTTTCTGATTAAATTAATGAAAAAGAAATTAAAAGGGAATTTGGGAAAGAAATCAGTTAAAAACTCTATAAAAATAATGGAGGATGAGGAGTATGGATCTGATCTTTATGCATAATGTTACATTACTGAATTTTTGTCTTGACTGAACACATCTTGTGGGAGTTGGGATACCTAGTTTGGGTAACGAGTGGTAGCTCGACCTTGCGAGGCAATTTTCGTGCTATATGTTCTCTAGTATAGTGTGTGTGGCCCCTTTGTAGCTCGAGGGGCTCAAGGGGAAGAAGAGTACCCCTAGCGTTGGCTGGGAGGTACCGGTGAGGTCACATCGATCGACAAGTGGAACCTAGGTGGAGCGGGCATTGGACAGAAACTACTGAGCAATCGCGTTTGGCTAAGGTACACCTGTTAATTGTTACTTGAAATGAAATGAAATTTACTCATGTTATTTCTCTATGCTCATTTTAATATTTCATTTGCATTCCTTGTCTTGCAACTACTTTCCTACGGTATTATAATCCCCTTGCTTGTTGTTTTCTGAATGGATTTCCCTTGGCGAACCCAATTTTTGATTTAAATAACTTATTTGTGTGGGTTTTATTGATTGTTTTGAAGAGATTGTGCTTTATCTTCCGCCCTTATCCCTAGTTCATCAGTCCATGCCTGAGCAGTCGGCTAGGAGCTGAATCGACAGTCGTCACTTTGATGTTTTGACCTATAGATTTTAATGCCCTGCTTCTCTATGCATGGATGATGAGAGAAGGATAAATTTTTGCCCCGCTGTCTACCCCTTACTTATCCCTGCAGTTGATTGATTCATGGTTGAATGATTATCTCTGCGATTCATCTCTGATCGATTTCTTGGCTTATTATCTCAACAAAAATGTGGGTCATCTCCAGAGAAATCTTGGCTCCTTTTTCGACTACGATATCATCCTCCTTTAACCTTGTTTGGTGGATATTACTAGTCTAGATTGTGTATCTTTATGCTGCAAATCCATATTTTTTTTTACTTCCTTCGATGCCCTTCTGTGTTTTGTTTTGATGGTTTTTTCTCCACCATTTCGTGCTTCTTTTTGCCAGCAAAAACTGCGGTTTGGATGTTGCGTTTTAGTAGAACCTTACCAGCAATGTGTTAACATTTACCAACGATTATATATCTGATCCTTTACATAGTGATTTCATTTCTTTTTCACTGCGATTTCATTATAATGTGATAGGGATAGTGTTTTTATTCCCTGCATTTTTGGGTACCGATTTCGTTGTTGTATGACCAAGTGTTTATTTCTATAGATGGCAGCTTATTATTCTCTATGTATGACAACTATTTTAGACATAGTAGACTGCGAATTTACACCTTATCAGTTTGCTAATTTACCACTCTTGGACTGCAAACTATTACATTTATTAAACCAACTATTTTACATTTATTATGACAACCATTGTAATAACAACAACATTTTGGACAACAAACTAGTATTGTCGATAAAAATTGTATTGGCAACAAAATTGGATGTATGGTGCAGCGATACCAGACATTTAATAAATGATAGCAATAAGATTTATTGCATTTTTTTTTACCCAGAGAATGATTGTATTTTTACCATTGGCCCTTTACCCATTTTGCTTTGCCAATTTGGTATTGGAAAATTCGTTTTACCATTAACCCTTTACCTATTTTGTTTTGCCAATTCGGTATTGCCAAATTCATTTTACCATTTGCCCTTTACCCATGTCCTTTTCCCAATTCGGTTTTGCCAAATTCGTTTTGCCATTCACCCTTTACCCAATTCATTTTGTCAAATTGGTTTTGCCAAATTGGTTTTACCATTCTCCCTTTACCCAATTCGTTTTTCCAACTCGGTTTTGCCAAATTCATTTTACCATTCGCCCTTTAACCAATTTGTTTTTCCAATTCGGTTTTGCTTGATTCGTTTTACCCTGAAATGTGAATAGACAACTTTGAATTTGTATATTAATGTTAGATAGACATTGTTGAATATACATATCTAATATACAATAGTTATTTGGTTGTTGTTGTGTATGACAACGAGTTACACCTAGATGGATAGCAAATTTATATATCTGCATTTTATTTTTATGACAACAGTTAATACCTGCGCTATCATATCCCAACAATTATAATCTGATTTACAATGTATTTGCATTATATATCTACGTTTTTGTGACAATGATTATATATCGACATTATTACATAACTGAGTTACCATGTATCAACCATTATATATCCGCATTGTCACATGACAATGACTAATACTGTGGATTGCCACATCATGATAGCGTTTAATATAGTTGACAACTTACACATATTGACCATGTTTTTAATATTTGATGACAACCAATATAGTTTGACAACGAATTTATATGATTTAATGGATATGAATTGGATAGAGAATACATGTGTTTGAATGACAACAACTTTATACATTTGATTTTAAACATGTTGTATGAAAGTAAATATTCAATAGACAATGAGTAAATATAGTAATTATTCATGACATCGATACATAATTTAATTTCCTTGCTAATTTCCTTTTCTAATTATTTATGATAACATTTATAATAGTTCACTCCTTCACACTTAGACATCATGCTTAACGATTAATGGCTTATGGTTTGTTGGGGAAGTCATTTAATATCTTGCGCCATTTAAATTGAGTGATGACATCTTGCGTTTGTTGACTTGCTGCTTGGGTGTGTGGGGATAGTCTTCTTGTCAGTTAATTTGGTCTCCTGGCACGTTGGATTTTTCTTGGGTTATTGGTCCAGTTGTGTTTTGTTGCACCATGGTTATGGTCATTCCTATCACCTTGTGATGGAATGATTCCTGATGAGGGGATCCTTGTGCGCCCTGATGGATTGACACAAATGTTAGCCTGGTCGGAGTCTTGTGCTTCATGATGTGGGATTTTGATCATTGTAAATGTTGTTGGTACTTGGTAACGCCAAGTAGCAAGTTTTGGCCTTTACGCACTGTAGAGGCTTCCAGTTATTGGTTGCCAAATCCGTTGTGTCAGGTTGGTTGATGTCATCCTTTAGCTTGTAGGCATTGTCTTGCTTGTGTCAGGCGGGTAGTCGTTTCTATCTGTCTATTGATTATTGCATGTTTCATCGAGTTGCATGTTGTGCTAGTGCGTTGAGTCATTGTTGTCTGTTGCATGATCTGTGTGCATGGTGTTCGTCGTCAAGTTTTGTTGTTTAACTGTTGTCATTGTTGTTTTCCTACTTATAAAAAAAAAAAAAACAACTTTTCTTTTGTGTTGCGTCGCATGTAGTCGTAACTATGGGGTCGTTACATATGCTATCAGAGTGGGTTCAACCCTACAAATGTTGATCGCCATGCTTTCCACTACAGTAAAGCCTTGAGTTTTAACCTAGCACTAATTAGAAACTTTAACGTGTCCATGTGGTGATCTCGATTAGAGGACGCCATCAAGGTTCGCGGTGTGGTGTCATGGAAGTAGTTGCGACGCCTCAAGAGGTTCCCACACCCTCGAAGTCTAACCCCCAAGGGTAAGAACAAGTCCTTGGGATAGATTCGATTGTTGTAAGGGATGCAGTGTTGGGTATGTGTTATATTCTTTGCACGAGTAATAGTGTCTGAGCATATGCGTCGAGCGTGCAAGGGGGTTAGAGGGGGGGTGCAGGGGGGCAGCACCCCCGAATTTTTTTTTTTCTACCTCAGGAAACGTGTCATGTATTTAGGTGGTTTTTTTAGCACATGGGTTTTGCTAATGGTTTTCTATTTTCGGTTAAGGAATTAGGGTTTTGGACTAATCCAGGTCATTGGGTTAGGGTTTTGGATGTTGCTGGCTCCTATATGTATATTCTATTGTAAACAATGTAGCAAAAATGAATGAATATAATATATGTTGGTTTTCCCGGTTTGGGTTTCCAGGGGAAAAATATCTGTGTAATGTTTGTATTTGGCATTGTATCTTTTCTGTTCTTTTCTGAATATTTGTTTACAGTAGACATTGTACAAGGTTAGAATTTTACATTTCGTATCAGATCTTTATTGGCTTTAGGTGGATGCCTTTGTGGTCAAGGGTTTGGCTCGGGACTGTGATAAGCTTTGTTACAGTGGGAGATTTGCGGTATTGTTTTTCAGGTTGAAAGAAATGGCAAGCAATTCGAAGATGGAAATCGAGAAGTTTAATGGGAAAATCTTTGAGTTGTGGAAGCTCAATATCGAAGATCTTTTGGTGGACAGAGATCAGTGGATTGCGGTAGATTGTCTATACGGGAGTTTTGAGCAGGTATATGTCAAAACCAGGGAAGGAGCATTGGACAACAGTAAAAAGGGTTTTCAGGTATCTGCGTGGCACTGCTTGCTATGGATTGTGCTACGAAGGAAGACCGGGATTGGATAGAGTGGTCGATATACATGGCTTTGTGGATGCAGACTGGGCTAGATATTTGGATCGTAGGATATCTACAAGCGGGTATGTGTTTAACCTGTTTGGAGGAGCAATAAGTTGGATGAGCAAAAGACAAACTGTAGTGGCACTTTCAACTATAGAATTTGAATACATGGCAGCCACTCATGCAAGTAAGGAAGCAGTATGGTTACAAATATTGTGTTCAGGTATTGGGTTGGTACAACAAGATGTAAGGATAGAGTGTGACAGTCAGAGTGCAATTTTTCTGGTGAAGAACACTGCATATCATTCAAAGACAAAGCACATTGATGTTCAATATCACTTTGTGAGAGACATGATTGAAGAAAAGAAAGTATCA
>SNQJ01S0007527.1:32405-46693 GCA_010110895.2 Picea sitchensis | reverse complement strand
AGAGAAAAAAACCCACTTTTGTTCCCTGCCCAAAACCCACCACCCTTTCTCCTCATGTCCCTTCTCTCAAGGTCCAAAAATTAACATGGGAACAAATGGTTGAATGAAAACTCAAGGGTCTTTTCTACAATTGTGATGATAAATAATTTCTCGGGAAAAAGTGTAAAGAACATAAATTTGTATGGTAATTTCAGAGGATGTTTCTGATGAAGAGGTTGAGGTTTCACCTAAAGCAAAGCTACTCAAAACCAATTATCCTACACCACCCTCTGATCCTCCTAAAGTTGAACCATTGATTTCCCTGAATTCTCTCACTGGTTTTTCCGCTCCCGAAGCCCTTAAATTGATTGGATACATTAAGCATGGGAAATTCATCATCCTAGTTGATAGTGGCAACACTCATAATTTCATTCATTTCCACCTTTCTCAATAATTCAATTACTATATCTGTGTTGTCAAGAATTTTCAAATCATGATTGCCAATGGTGGTTCCATGAAATGTGGGGGGCGTTGTGAAAATGTGTGCCTACAAATTGGTCATTGTAACTTGAAATGTCACATGTTTTCTATTGACATCGGTGGTTGTGACATTGTTCTTAGTGATGAATGGTTACACACTCTTGGCCCCATCACCATGGATTTTAAGTAATTAACCATACAATTCCAACAGGAAGGACAATAATATCAATTCTAATGCATTACAACAAGGTCCCTAGAGATCAGTAGTTCCCATCGCATGGAAATGTTACTCAAAAAAGGTCATCCTAGCATCATTTGCCAACTCCATTCCATTCAAGCAGTTGAGACACCCTCGGTATACCTCGACCTTCATGTGATCCTTTCCCTCCATCCCATTGTTTTATGATCTCGCTAGTGCCTCCCCCTTGCCATAGATACCATCATCATTCCATTTCTTTAAACCCAGGTAGTATTCCTCCCAATGTTCACCCTTATCATCATCCCTTTGCTCAAAAAAATGAAATTGAGAAAAATTTCCAAGAATGGTTAGAAGTGGTTGTTATTCATCCTAATACTAGCCCCTATTCTTCCCCTGTTGTCATGGTCCTCAATAAAGAAGGCACTTGGTGCATGTGTCCTGATTTTTTTTCCCATAACAAACTTACCATCAAGGACAAAATTCCCATTGGTGTCATAGATGACCTTTTCTATGAACTTAGTGGGGCTCAATACTTTACCAAACTTGACCGATGCTCAGGATACCACCAGATACATATGAAATAGGAAGACATCCCCAATATTGCATTTCACATGTCTCATGAGGGCCACTATGAGTTTTTGTTCATGCCCTTCGACCTTTGTAAATCCCCCTCCACTTTTGAAAGCCTCATGAATCATGTCTTGTGTCCTTTCCTATGTCACTTTGTGTTAGTTTTCTTTGATGATATTCTCATCTATAGTAAAACTTGGCCAGCCCATCTCACCCATGTAGATAAAGTTATCCATTTCCTCTCCAAGCACCATTTTTTCCTCAAATAGTCTAAATGTGCTTTTGGCCCCTCTGAAGTTGAGTACCTAGGTCATATTGTTGGCAATGATGGTGTAAGGGTGGATCCCAAGAAAATTGAATCTATGTAGAATCGGCCTCTCCCTAAAACTCTTAAAAGTCTATGTGGTTTCCTGGATTTAATGGGATATTATCGTAGGTTTGTTCTGAATTATGGAAAAATTGTGGCTCCTTTCACAACTCTCTTTAAAAGAATGCTTTCAGTTGGACTCCAACAACTGACCAATCATTTCCAGCCTTGAAAGAAGATATGTGCACTACTCCTGTACTAGCCCTATCTGACTTCACCAAGACATTTTTTCTGGAATGTGATGCATCTAGGAAAGGAATTGGGGTAGTCCTCATATAATATGGGCAACCTTTAGCTATCACTAGAAAACAATTTTTGAACCGACATTTGGGCCAATCGATTTATGAAAAGGAAATGTTGGCTATTTTTCATGGAATGGATCTTTGGTTCCCTTATCTATTGGTACAATACTTAAAAATTAAAACGGATCATGAAAGCCTCAAGTACTTCCTAGAATAATGAATTTCATCCTCGAAGCAACAAAAATGGGTGACCAAGTTGTTTGGATATGATTATGAGATTGTTTACAACAAGGGAAAATAAAATGTGGTGGATGATGCTCTTTCCTAAAAATATGAAGATGAAGGGTCCCTCTTTTCCCTCTCATTAATTTTAGTAGATTGTATTCACGATGTTCGACAATAATATTTTCAAGACCCAAAAATTTCTAGCCTAATCCAAAAAATTCAACATGATACACACGATGCTCTAGGGTACTCTTGGCACAATGAAGAGTTTCATGATAAACATCGCTTGTATTTAAGAAAATAGTTGGCCCTTAAACAGAAGGTGATTTCTGAGTTCCATGCTTCTCCTATAGTAGGCCAGTCAAGTTTTACCAAAACTTATGAAAGGGTAAAATGATCTTTCTTCTGGGAAGGTATGAAACAGGAAATCCACACCTTTGTGGTCAAATGTGATACATGTCAATGCAATAAGAGTGAGACTGTCAAACCCCCTCGTACAATACAACCACTTTCACTTCCACCTACTATTTGGATGGATATTTCAATGGATTTCATTATTAGCTTACCGAGATCAGGCAATAAGTCAGTCATTATGGTGGTAGTGGACCGTCTTTCCAAATATTCTCAGTTATGTGCTCTTCAAAACTTGGTCACAACATCCACAATGGCTCATTGTTTTATGGATAATATCTTCAAACTCCATGGAATGCCTCATTCTATTGTTTTCTACCGTGATCCCAATTTTACTAGCAATTTTTGGAAGGAACTAGTGAGGCTCTAGGGAACTCAATTGCATCTCATCTCATCTTATCATCCCTACAATGATGACCAAACAAAAGTGGTCAAGAAGTGTTTGGAAACATATTTGAGGTGTTTTGCGTCTGACAGACAACATCAATGGGTTCAGTGGTTACCCCTAGCTGAATGGTGGTACAACACCTCTTATCATAATGTCACTCACATGACTCCTTTTGAATTAGTCTATAGACAAAATCCACCATCGGTTCTCCCATACTTGTCAGGCATCTCCAAAGTTCAAGAAGTTGACCACAATCTTACCATCTGCATGCACATTCTCTATACTCTCGAAGACAATTTGGTAATGGATCAAAATCACATGAAGAAATAGGAAGATCATAGTCATTCTGAACTTCAATTTTCTAAATGGGATCAGGTGTTTCTCCACCTCCAACCATACAAGAAAAATTCACTCAAATCCCAATAGTGTCAGAAACTTGCACCGAAATTTTATGGTCCTTATACTATTATCAAACACATGGGGATAAAGGAGACCTATGAGTTAGCTTTGACTAGTCACTCCAAGATACATCCTTCTTTTCATGTCTCATGCATGAAGAAAGTGATTAGCACGAAATTCCACACCCAGACCACCCAACCAGAGTTGGATGAAGAAGGTTCCATTTGGTTGCAGCCACAAGTTGTATTGGACAAGAGAGAGCATCACCTCCATTATCGCACCATCAAGGAAGTTTTGGTTCATTGGAAGGATACTACACTAGAATATGCCACCTGGGAACTGACTACCATTCTATAGTAGTTTCCTCATATTAATCCTTGAGGACATGACTCTTTTTCAAGGGGGAGGGCATGTTAGGTATATAACCCCTCGTGTCGATAGAATAATATATTTTCCATGTAATAAAGGACAACATTAGTTAATAAGGCCTAAATATATTTTCCATGTATTAAAGGATGACACTAGTTAGTAAGGCCTATTTAATAAATGTGAACAAGTCAATTTAAGAATACCTAATAGAAGCTTCCGCTTCTAGAAATATATTCCTCTAGAATGTTCTTTAGAAGATAGAATTAGTATAAATATGATTAGGAGGCATGAGAAATCTTGTCTTGCAAATTATTGTAATAGAACTTTGCTTTGTTGGAGGTTTCCCCCTCGAAGAGGCAAGTGAACATTTCTTTCTTTGAATAAAGGTATTATTTCTAGTGTTTCTCTTCTCATATTTTGTTGTTCCATTGATATTTGTTGAATATTCTTGTTTTTGCATATTACATCAGGTACCTTACACACCTTTATCAAAGGAAAATGTAGCGAAACGAGTAGAATTGGGACTAAACCTAGCATTTGTAATAAAAAAAAATTCCATATTCCAAAGAACAACCTTTGCATCATGGCCAACATTTGCTATCAACTTTCCACTCGAAGAAATATGCCAATAAACTACCTTACTAGTACTTGCACAAAGATATGTAAATTTACTCAATCAAAAAACATTTGAGACATCCATGTTGTGCTAAATAGGACTGTTCTTTATGGTTCCAAAGAGACTGTCCCTTTTTTCTTCATCATCTTGTGAAAAAAATGACTCAACATTCTCATCAAACAGGGTTTATGCAAGGTAACAAATATTTAATTGGTAGTCACATTAATGACATTTACTATAGCTTTTTACGGCTCGAGAATGGATCCCAAAACTTTAGGATATTATTTTCCAATGTACACATGAATCACAACACCTAAGTGACCCATTAGTTTCTTCTCTTGGAATCGCTTCACAACAACAATTCTAGAAATAAAATCTGCAACTGTCTAAATTTACACTTTTTCTATTTAGTCTTCTCTTGATGGCATGAAAAATTTGTGGCAAGTATGACTTGGCCCTCTGGCCTAAATAATTCACCACGACACCAAATACATTCAACATCACATTGGCATCATCCTTGATCTTCTTCTTGGAAGGCATGAAGTAATAATCAGAAGTTTGGAAGAATCAATGAAAGGACTTACCAATATTTACAATTTCTTATTATTAGAAACCATCTATCATTATCCTTTTGGTGCTAATTNTCACATTGGCATCATCCTTGATCTTCTTCTTGGAAGGCATGAAGTAATAATCAGAAGTTTGGAAGAATCAATGAAAGGACTTACCAATATTTACAATTTCTTATTATTAGAAACCATCTATCATTATCCTTTTGGTGCTAATTCCAGCCACATTTTTGTCCAACTTATTTGCAAAGGCCCGCAACTCCGAATACAGCTTTACAGGTATCGAATTCTAGATGGCTCTCTAAATTTGATGCCATTGATGAGAGTCCACGTCGAACAAATCCCCCCATTTTTTTCATTATGCAAAGTTTGTAATCTAGTTGGTTCTATAAAGCACTCAAATTTGAGCAATTATCATTGCCAGGGTATGGTATGAGAGAGAAAGGGAAGGATTGTGTGAAGAAATAACCAAGGAATGGTTGTGTGAAGCAAGGATAATTTTAAGGATGGAAATTTATATTAAAATGTAGAAACCTGGGCTAATCTTACCAGTCCTTAATATGAAAAATGTAAAATGTTTGGCGATAGTTTTGTAAAAATATTCAAATTTCTAAGGATTTTATAAAGTTTCTATAAAATTTTGGCAATTTTTAAGGTAAAATAATTTTATTCTATGGAATTTGGGCAAATCATTTTTAGTAAAAATGGAAATTGACGAATACATGTTTGGGGAAAAACATGGAAAATTAGTCCATTTGTGAAATTTAGCCCCTAAAATCATCTATGGTGTGAAGCAACAGACAAGAGAGGGGAATTCCCATATAAGGAATGAGTCAGAACACTATCAATGATTCAACTCAAAACAAGGAATTTGCAATTATGAAGGGTCGGATGAGTATGTTATAAATGTCATAAATGTCATAAAAAAGTACCAATAAAATTAAGCTTAGGTATGTTGTCATAACCTTCCATGTTTTTATTAAATAAAAGAGTCTTAAAAGAGATTATTACCTCAAGTTTTACCTTACAAATTGATACATGTCTGGAAACCAAACCTAGAACCTTTATACCAAAATGGAATGTTGGGACCGGAGCTATTTTTTACTATCATGCTGGGTCTGAGACTACTGTTGATGATTAAACTGCTTGGGGTTGACTGCTATGCTGAATTTGGAACCAAGAGAAATAATTTGTTGTTGGTGGTTTCTTGAGGAATGAAAAGATAAGAGGATAGAATTGCTTGGCAACTTTAGGCTCTTATTTTGAAGCCAACTGTTACTGAATAAACTGCATTTGCAAGGAAACTTGGAAGAGGCATGCTACAGTCCTGTAACTAATAAAAAATACTATGAATGTTGGAGTTGTTGTCGGAGAAGCCTGACACTGATCATCTCCAAAATCATCATCTTTGGAGCCTTGAAGCACCGATCTCTCTTATGACAAGATAAGAGGACACTACAATAGATTTTAACTATGATCATATTGAATTTTACATGCTAAAGATTGAAATTTTTGAGCTCGAAAGAAAAACCTTTGAATTTGGTTTATTTAAGAAATGGTCATTGGAAACCACTTAGAATAAAATAAATCCAATCAAACAAATGTTCCATGATATTTTGGCTAAAATAGGAAAGCCATCTTTCTGATCTAAAATTGCCTGTGACTGTAGGACTAACGATAACCATGAATGTTGAGTACACTATCCAACCATTGGAAAACTAAAATTAGTTAATATGTAACGACCCCATCATTACGACTACATGCGTTGCAACACAAAAGCAAAGTTTTTTTTTTTTTTTTTGAAGCAGGAAGACAACAATGACAACAGTTAAACAACACAACTTGATGACGAAAACCATGCACACTGATCATGCAATAGACAACAACGACTCAACGCACTAGCACAACATGCAATTGGACGAAACATGTGATAATAATTAGATAGATAGAAATGACTACCTGCCCGACACAAGCAACACAATGCCTACAACATAAAGGTTGACATAAACCAACCAGACACAATGGATTTGGAAACCAGTAATTGGAAACCTCTTCAACGTGTAAATATCGAAACGCGCTAAGGCATTACCAAGTACCAACAACATTTACAACAATCAAAACCCCACATTGGGAAGCACAAGACTCCGGCTAGGCTAACATTCATGTCAATCCATCAGGGTGCACAAGGATCCCCTCATCAGGAATCATACCGTCACAAGGCGATAGGCGTGACCATAACCATTTCGTAACAAAACAAAACAAGACAATAACCCAAGAAAAATCCAACTCGCCAGGAGACCAAATTAACTGACAAAAATACTATCCCCACGCATTGAAGCAGCAAGTCGACAAGACGCAAGATGACATCACTTAATTTAAATGGCGCAAGCTATTAAATGACTTCCCCAACAAACCATAAACCATTATTTGTTAAACATGATGTCTAAGTGTGAAGGAGTGAACTATTATAAATGTTATCAAAAATAATTAGAAAAGAAAATTAGCAAGGAAATTAGGTTATGTATCGATGTCATGAATAATTACTATATTTACTCCCTATATATTGAATATTTACTATCATACAACATGTTTAAAATCAAATGTATAAATTTTTTGTCATTCAAATGCATGTATTCTCTATCCAATTCATATTCATTAAATCATATAAATTCGTTGTCAAACTATATTGGTTGTCATCAAATTTTAAAAACACGGTCAATATGTGTAAGTTGTCAACTATATTAAACACTATCATGATGTGGCAATCCACAGTATTAATCGTTGTCATGTGATAATGCAGATATATAATGGTTGATAGATGGTAACTCAGTTATGTAATAACGCCGATATATAATCGTTGTCAAAAAAACGTAGATATATAATCTAGATACATGGTAAATCAGATATATAATCACTGAGATATGATAACGCATGTATTAATTGTTGTCATAAAAATAAAACGCAGATATATAAATTTGCTATCCATCTAGGTGTAACTCGCTGTCATACACAACAACAAGCAAATAACCATTGTCTATTAGATATTTATATTCAACGTCGTCTGTCTAATATTAAGATACAAATTCAAAGTTGTCTATTCACATTTCAGAGTAAAAGGAATCGAGCAAAACCGAATTGGAAAAACGAATTCGGTAAAGGGAGAATGGTAAAACAAATTTGGCATAACCAAGTTGGAAAAACGCATTGGGTAAAGGGAGAATGGTAAAACGAATTTGGCAAAACCAAATTGGAAAAACGAAATGGGTAAAGGGCGAATGGTAAAACGAATTTGTCAATACCGAATTGGCAAAATGAAATGGGTAAAATGAGAATGGTAAAACGAATTTGGCAATATCGAATTGGCAAAATGAAATGGGTAAAGGGTGAATGGTAAAAACACAATCATTCTCAAGGTTAAAAAAACACAGTCAATCTTATTGCTATCATTTATTAAATGTCTGTTATCGCTGCACCATAGATCTAATTTCTTTGTCAATAGAATTGCTATCAAAAATATTAGTTTGTTGTCCAGAATGTTGTTATTATTACAATGGTTGACATAATAAATGTAAAATCGTTGGTTTAATAAATGTAATAGTTTGCAGTCCAGGAGTAGTAAATTAGCAGATTGATAAGGTGTAAATTCGCAGTCTACTATGTCTAAAATTGTTTTCATACATAGAGAATAATAATTTTTCATCTATAGAAATAAACACTCTATCATATAACAACGAAATCACTACCCAAAAACGTAGAGAATAAAAATGTTATCTCTATCACATTATAATGAAATCATTGTGAAAAAGAAATGAAATTGTTGTGCAAAGGATAAGATATATAATCACTGGTAAATGTCAATGCATCGTTGGTAAGGTTCTACTAAAATGGAGCATCCAAACCACGTCTTTTGCTGGCAAAAAGAAGCACAAAATGGTGGAGAAAAAACCATCAAAATGCAGCATAGAAGGGCATTGAACACAATAAAAAAAAAACACGAAATTGCGGCATAAAGACACATGATCCAGCCTAGTAAGATCCACCAAACGCAGTTAAAGGAGGATGAGATCGTAGCATACAAAGGAGCCACAATTTCGTTGGAGATCACCCACGTTTTTGTTGAGATAAGAAGCCAATAAATCGATCAAAGATGAATCACAGAGATAATCATTCAACCATGAATCAATCAACCACAAGTATAAGTAAGGGGTAGAAAGTTGGGCAAAAATTTATCCTTCACTCATCATCCATGCACGGAAAAGCAAGGCATTAGAATCTATAGGTCTTTAAACACTGAAGTGACGATCGTCTATTTAGCTCCTGGCTAACTGCTTGGGAATGGACTGATGATCTAGGAATAAGGGTACAAGATAAAGCACAATCTCTTCAAAACAATCAAGAAAACTCACACATATAAGTTATTTAAATTGGAAATTGGGTTCGCCAAGGGAAATCCATTCAAAAAACGGCAAGCAAGGGGATTACAATACCGTAGGAAAGCAGGTGCAAGACATCGCATGGAAATGAAATATTAAACCGAGCATAGAGAAATAACATGAGTAAATTTAATTTCATTTCAAGTAACAATTAACCGACGTACCTTATCCAAACGCGACTCCTCAATAGTTTATGTCTCGCGCGTGCTTCGTCCAGCTTCTGCTTGTCGACCGATGTGACGTCATTGATACCTCCCAACCAACGCTAAGGGTACTCTTCATCCCCCTGAGCCCCCTCATCTGCAAAGGGGGCAACACACACTATACCAGAGAACATCTAGCACCCATCTTGCCTCACAAGGTCGAGCTACCACTCGTTGCCCGAGCTGGGTATCCCAACTCCCATAAGATAAGCTCAGTCAAGACAAAAATTTAGAAGTGTAATGTTACACATTAAGATCAGATCCATACACCTCCTCCTCCATCCTTTTTATAGAGTTTTTAAGTGATTTCTTTCACAAATTCCCATTTAATTTCTTTTTCATTAATTTAATAAAAAAAAACTCCCCATCACACATGTCACTTATCCCCCTAGTTGCACCAGAAATTAATTTCATTAATTATTTAATTATTCCTATTTCCCTCACCCACCTAAAAGCATTCCTAAAAACGCTCCTTGGTGTCGCAAAATTCTCTTAAAAATCTTAAATGACTTACGCTTTACTAAATTCCTAGATGAGTTCATAATTAGAAGGTTCTTAAAGGCAATATTCCTTACTAAGTTAGACATTCATCTTTTTCCTTACGTTTCCATTTTTCTTTATGTTTCCCCCTTTTCCCTTAGTTTCCTATTTCTTTTAAGTTTCCCTCTTTTCCCTTTTTAACTAAAACTCAAATTAGCAAGTGTAGTAACACCACCTGTTACCCCTTTTTCTTTTTAATTAATAAAATTTAATTAGCATATGTAAATAAAACAATCATTTCCCTTTTAAAATTTTAAACCCTCAATATGATTTGATTTTAATAAATTAATTGAATTTCTTACCCCCTTCTCATTACATGTTTAATTATGATTTTTTTTTTACCACATGTGTCACTTAGACCTAGATTTTTAATTTCACTAGGTTGGGCAACATTTTTATTAGGGATTTTTTTTTTTTAAATCTTAGTTGTCACATCATTCATTTTAAGGTCGTTTAGGTTTAATTCACTTACCAGTTAAAATCGTGGTGTGCCCTTCAAGAGGCACTAGGTACTCCAAGGGTGCCACTCGCCTCTTCCCATTTTCCTTGTGCGACGTGCCCTTCAGGACGCACTATGTGCTCCAAGGGTGCCACTCGCTTCTTGACTGACTTGGTAGACATCAAAAACCCATGGAGTTAATACTCCACCAGGTGATCTTGTGGAAGACTAAGGGCTCCTAAGGAATAAGTCCCATGCCTTATTGCACGCCACTTAGAATCATCGTGAGCGACTGTCGCAGTCTGCCCTCACAGCAGCATGGGTCTTCTCAAACTAGGTAATCGTTAACCTACAATTCAAGCCACGGTGGGAGTGCTAGTAGGCTGTGGCAGAGTTGTTTTCCACACCTCGTATTTGTTGAATGCGATGGTCCAGGATGTGGATTGGCTCAGCCGTGAGTGCTCCCTCATCCGATACCTGCAAGGTACTCAAGTCAAAACATGTGGATAATCACTAAAATAATGTCTCAATCAGAGACATGAAAGACATCGTACATATGTCTCAAGTATCAGGCAAGGCTAGTCAATAGGCCACAGCCCTCTCTTTTCTAGAATTTTGTGGGATCCCATGAACCTAGGAGAAATTTTATCACCCCTTCCAAACTTGATTGAACTCTTATGTAGTTTCACCCACAAGAATACTCGATCATGAACATTGTAACTACAGTCGACACGATGCACATCGACATAACTCTTCTTCCGATCCTATGCTTCCTTGATCATTTGTCTTATAGTTTCCATTTGATCTTCCATTTCTTGGTCCCAACTCAAAGGCGTCTGACACGGTCGCCCGTAAAGAAACTCGAAAGGAGCCATCTTAATGGTGCTTTGATAACTGTTGTTATATGCGAATTGTACCAGTGGAAAAACTCTTCCCAATGCTTATGTTAGTACATCACGTACATACATAACATTTCCTCCAAGATTTGGTTTGTTTGTTCGGTCTCCCCGTCTGTCTCTGGGTGATACGTAGTACTAAGGTTAAGTTAGGTTCCCAATGCCTCTTGGAAACTAGTCCAAAATCATCCAGTAAACACTGATCCTCGATTGGATATAATCCTCTTATGCATGGTATGCAGCCTCACAATGTCACTAATGAAAACTCTAGCTATGTTAGGTGTATGATATTTCGTATGCATAGGAATAAAATGAGCACTCTTGGTCAAATTTTCAACTACCACAAAAATCGAGTCATGTCTCCTTGTCGTTAGTGGCAATCCAACAATGAAATCCATTGAAATGACCTCCCATTTCGATTCTGGAATAGTGTGTGGCTATTGTGATCTTGTTGGATGTATATCTTCAAACTTCATCTACTGACATTCTAGACGTCTTTCCACGTAGTTGACTATGTATGCCTTCATCCATTTCCAAAGAATAGGGGTTTAAGGTTTTCCCTCATCTTCATGACTCTTGGATGAGCCATGTATATTGCTATGTGAGCCTCATTTAGGATCACAATCCTCAACTCGTGGTTCAATGGCACATAATTTGACCTTTAAATCTCAATGATCCGTTGTTGTCCATAGTAAATCCTTCAAATTTTGGTATCATCATTGTGTTTTATCCAATAAAATCCTTGTCCTCTTTGTACCAGTCATCATTGCGCTGTAAAGTTATAATCTTTTCATGTAGATTCGTCTGAAGAGGAAATCACCTAAAATGTATGTGGTCTCCGACTCAACGCATCCGCCACACTGTTCATTGTCCCTTTTATGTAATAAATCTTGAAATAATACTCGCTAAGTAATTCCGACCAACGTCATTTTCACATGTTCAAGTCCCCTTGCGTAAAGATGTGTTGTAGTCCACATTGTTCTATTTTTTTGTTCCATTTCTGTGCAATAAGGTAGTGTCTCAAAGCCCTCAAGTCATAACAATGGATAACAACTCCAATCATATGTTGCATAGTCCTCCTCATGCCTTCTCAAATTTCTTGAGATGTAAGTGATCACTCAATTGTCTTGCATCGAGACTCCGCCTAAGCCTTCTTTGGATGTGTCAGTGCATACCAAGAAGTCTGCGTACATGCCACGGACCTTCAGTATCAGTGTCGTTGTCAACATCTCCTTGGGCCTCCAAAATTCCTACAAGCATTTCTCAGTCCAAACAAAATTCTTGTTCTTCTTTTGCAATTCTGTAATCGGACTTGTTATCTTGAGAGTCCCTCGACGAACCGTCGATAGTATCCCTCTAAAACCATGAAGCTACATACTTCCAGGACATTCATTGGCACAACCCATTCCATAATATCCTTGAACTTTGTTGGATCCATGTCGATACCTTCGTCGGAGATGACATGCCCTAAGTAGTGAATCTTCGATTGATAAAACGAGCATTTAGACAAATTCCCATAAAAAAATTTCTCTCGCAGACACTATAGTACCAGGCGCAAGTGTTCGTCATGCTCCTTCATCATTCGAGAGTAAATCTAAATATCGTCAATGAATACTTGGACAAACTTGTCCAAGTATTCGTAGAACACCCCGTTCATCAAACTCATAAATACCCCTAGGGCGTTCGTCAGTCCAAACAGTAAAACAATAAACTCGTAATTTCCAAACCTCATCTTAAAGGTGGTCTTAGGGACGTCATCCTCCTTGATTCGTAACAAGTGATACCCTGATCACAAGTCGATCATTGAAAACACTATCGCGCCTTTCTTCTAATCGAACATATCATCAATCCTTGGTAACGGGTACTGATTCTTGATCATTGCCTAGTTCAATTGACGATAGCACCAAGATCTATCAAAATACTAAGGGTCTGGTCAACGATGGTACTTGATGTCTCGAGAATAGTCAACTAGTGCTCTACCTGGTAGTTATTCATAGCTACATGAATCCAATGGGCCTTGCCCAAATTTCCCACGGTAGTGGGTCTGGCTGATCCAGATGCTCTAGTCCTCTCCACTGGGAAGTCATGCTAGTAATGTGGCTCCCCACATTCCAACACACTTTCTTCGATCCAGTATTCCTGGTACCCAAAGTAGAAGCTGGATCCTAACATTGAGGCCAACACAAACTTGTTTCTGTTAAGTTTCTCGATAAAAGGTATAGAGCATACCGAAGCAGGTCCAAAAACAGGCCTCGTACTCAAGCACTATATGACCACCCTGTCGCAAGGCGTTGAAATCATTGAGCTGAAGCTCAACAAATTCCTCAGAAAGATACCTCTCTTGGAACCGTTCCTCGAACAGTTCCCATGACACATCTTCGATGACCATGTTCAATTACGGTAGGAGCATATTCCATTATAGAAGAGTGCTCCCCTTCAGTTGAATACCACCATGCGAACCTTCATGTTGGGGGTATAGTCGTGAAGTGCAGGAACCTTGCCATATTCTCCAACCACGCCTCAGTGGCTGCACCGTCCGGGGCACCCAAGAAATATGGAAAATTACCTTCTCGAGTTCATGGTGAATACTAATGGTACTGGTTGGGCACATTGTGGACCCTCAGGGGTACAGGCACCCTGGCCTCATCTCAGCATAGATGGTGAATCAAGGCCTTTGAAAATCTCTGGAAGGACCTTGTCAGACCATCTTCATGTAAAATTCTAACCTTGTACAATGTCTACTGTAAACAAATATTCAGAAAAGAATAGAAAAGATACAATGGAAAATAAAAACATTACACAGAGATTTTTCCCCTGGAAACCCAAACCGAGAAAACCAACATATATTATATTCATTCATTTTTGTTACATTGTTTACAATACAATATACATATAGGAGCTAGCGGCATCCAAAACCCTAACCCAATGACCTGGATTAGTCCAAAACCCTAATTCCTTAACTG
>SNQJ01S0007526.1:106503-123248 GCA_010110895.2 Picea sitchensis | reverse complement strand
GATCATCATGGCAATTCCTCAGCTTTTTTGGTGGTTATACCCATGCGTTCATCATCACTGGGTGTTATGCTAAGATTCCTTAGCCTGTCTAGAAGTCGATACTCTTCATCTTCTCTATCATAGTCGAGTTCATCCTCTCTGTTGCAGTTACAGGCTTCAACGCTCGTCCATCTGTCAATCGCCTCTATGAATAGTCTTCATTCCACTGACAGATGCCTTGAGACTCTTCAGCTCCTTTGGAAATCACACTGAGGCCTCTTTGATTTTTCTGTGCAAAAACAATCAGTGGTTTTTGGCAGTTACACTGTGAACCTATTGAGCCTTATGCCTTTGGCACCTTTTACCTTTCCTTTCACATGTGGCCTCAGGCGGTGACCACACACTTGTTCAGAAGGTGCTTTCACAATTCGCATTTCTACAATTCCTATTGTGAGGCATCTTGACTCTCCAAGTCGCGATCTCCGAAATGGAGATTAGCTTCGTGCTAGCTCCTCCCTTGAGCCTTCGTCGATGTGACCATAGGTTATGACCAGGGGCCAATTCTGAACACACATTTTTCATTTCACATTTCAGGGATTCTGTGAAGAGTCGTCTCGACTCTCCATGTCCCAAACTCTGAAATGGAGCTTGTCTCTTCAAGCTCTTCTCTACAGCTCTTCGACGATGTGACCACTGGTGGTGACCAAGCGCTTATCCATAAAGCGCTTTCGCAATTTCTCATTTTGACATTCCTATGATGAAGGGTCTCGACACTCCAAGTCGCGATCACCGAAATGGAGCTTGGTTGCACTAGCTCCTTCCTCCATCTTCCGTAGATGTGACCACTGGCTGTGACCACAGCCTTATTCGAAAATGCATTTCGGCGTTTCGACATTTCCGTGATGAAGTGTTTCGACACTCCAAGTCACAAACCCCAAAATGATCTGAAGGTATTTCGACATTTCACATTTCGACGTTTCACCATTTCTATGATGCAGTGTTTCGACACTCCAAGTCATGAACCCCGAAATGATCTGAAGGTATTTCGGCATTTCGCATTTCACGATTTCATCATTCTTGTCGTGAGTGTCCTTGACACCTCCAACCCCCGATATCCAAAACTCCGAAATGGAGTCAGATCAACGGTCCACAATCTCTCTTTGATCAATAACTCAGATTAAATCGTGGTTTCACATTTCGCGATTTTGAGAGGTTAGGGCACCTCCTTCCTTTGACTTTCTAGTCAGCGAAATGTTGATCTGTGACCACGTGTCCTTCCCGAAGATGGGCGGTCCTCCTGCTTTCGGGATTTTGTAAGCCCACTTCTCCTAGAACTTTTAAAGAACGTGCAGGTTCTCTTGGATCCAATGATGGTCGGACCCTGCACTCGGATCTAACGCCCGAGATCTATCCTCCATCTTTCCCCTCCTCCTGTCTGGATTCAGATCTGACGGTCATCGGGAATTCTGAATGGGATCCAACGATCACTGTTGCTCTTCATTGTTACGCTTCTGATCTTTCCATGCCATCATCGCTGTTGATCTTCCTATTTTTTTTAAAAATATCCACGTGTATACTATTAACAATTTAAAAATGGAAAAACAACCTCGGAATCCAGGATTGGGAGAAGTCGATATAGCAACATAATTCCATCTTTACGAATACTATATTTTTTTAGTGACGAGTAGATCAATCAATCAAAATGTAATAAATAAAATAGTAAAAATAATATATTTTTTAATGATTAGTATATCAGTCACTGGAAATGTAATAAATAAAATAGTAGAAGTATTCTGAGGGAATCATGTGCTTACATTAGCTGAATCTGAAAATAATTTGATTAGATGAGTTTAATTAAGATTTGATGAAATTTTTTTCTGCATACTTACTGATTATTTTAAAATTGAATATATCACATTATGGACATCTTGATAGTGTATGCAACGACTTTTGAATATGAGATATCCTTGGATTGTTTTGAAAATGCAACTGCTACATAGACAAAATATAACATCACTTGATTTAAGGTTTTAAGTGAGGATTGTTTTCAGCTTATTTAACAAAATAAGTAGCACAATATAACATGCTTTTATTGTAGTACAATCATAGTAAAATTCAAAACATTCATATTTAAAAAAAAGAGATCAATTTTACAAGGCCATTGGATTGTGGGAGCAACTTCTCTTTGTAGTCAGTGTATAATTCAGATAAAATATTTTATGAATTTTTTCTTATTTTATCTAATCCAATATTATTCTCACTTTTTAACTAAATTTTAAATAAAAAGTAATTACATGTATACCAAAAAAATCAAATGATAACAGACAAATTATTTATATATACCAAAACAATTCAAATGATACAGTTACCTGTGGCTATGGCAGTCTAAGTGGAGTTCAATAAATGGGACAACATAGATTTATGTGCAACCATTGTGAAATGCAATGAAAAGTGGAGTTCAACAAATGGGACAACTGATTTTTCTGTGCAACCATTGTGAAATGCAGTGAAAGTGAAACAAGTGGGAGCATGGTAGCCGTTGCAGAGTACAACCAACTAACCATATTTCATGGTCAAGGGATATATAGCAAATTATGAGTATCTTCACAATATATAATTTAGTCTCATCTGAGTAACTTCACAATATATAATTTAGTCTCATTATAGTTTAAAATCAACATTGTATTTTCATACCTGCCTCACAGTTCCAAACCTGCTTGGCAGCAACACTTGTTAATAAGATATGGTTTGAGATAATCTCCCAAGGAAGAGACAACATTAGAAAGACACATCTTAAGCATACAAAAAAACATTTATTAGACACACTAAGGAGAAGGTAAAGTCTCATAAATCTGTCTCTATAAAATAGTATCTAAACTAATACCTAAATACAAATTTTGTAATACATTAAGAATATGTATAATATAAGACATTGATGAATTCATTTGATTATGTTTTCTTTCAACATGTATACAAGGAATGAATATAATATAAGTCATTGATGGATTCATTTGACTCCATATACACTGAACATAATATGAACATAATATGGACGCATATACACTATCTAAAAAAGGTCTTCAATTGGAATCAAGGCAATATATTATCACATGCCTTCCATAGATTCTCTGATAAACTTTCTAGTTGCCTCCTAATGTTATGATATGATATGGTATGATTAGGACTATTTTTTAATCCTCAAACACACTAACACTTTCAGCTCTTATATGAAGAAGTATTATAAAGTCTCTTTATGTTCCACTTAGCTCAACTCAGAGCTTTTGTTTCCGACCATATCCATATCTGTATTTTGGCTCTTTTATATAGTCATCAACAGGAAGCCTTTGTATACTTTCTAATGAGACATATATTTGTCTTATATTTGTCTTATATATGTCCTAACTTAGATATATATAAGACAAATATATGGAATGAATATATTCTATAGAATGTAATTTTCATTTCAAATAAAAATTATGTTTTTTTTTCCAAGAAAAAAATATAAGACATTGATACCGCTAATACAAGTAATGTTATTGCTAACATTATGATGCTAAGTTATATAAATTATATTACTTAAACAATATTATACAATTATTTAATAATAAATAGGAGGAATATAACTTAACCATATAATAATTCTAAAATTTTATAAACATCAACGATAAGATTTTCATACATATTCATAATATAATACTCATCTGATTTCCTCTATAAAAATGTCAATTTAACCTATTAAGAACTCCAAATTATGTTTGTAGTTTGTAATTTGGAAGGAATTTTATTCAATGAGTTCCAACGTGACCATTGTTATGTCCTCTCCTCTCGCAAAGGAAGGGCACGATTAAATATTTCGAGCTTAAGTATTGTAATGTCCCCATTACCAACAACTTAACAAAATTGTTCTGATACCACTTTGTAATGTACCCAGCCACCGAAGTTGGTCATGCCATGCAAAACCTCTCTCTTTAACAACTCTAATACCATAATGTGACATACCCAACACTCAGTTGAGCAACATTACATGCAAAAAATCATCAAATTATTAATATTTACTGCTAATTAAATTCATCTAGCTTACCAGCTGCAAATCACACACAATATTGACCAATTGAATGATACCACAGTTCTAAATGCATCTAGCAACATATATTAAACATGAATATAATTTTTCAAGCAAATAGTAAACACACAACATTCATATAAACCATTTACATAACATAATTAACATAGGAATAGAACAAAAAGACGTATATGTTAATGATTAACCAATTGGCTGCAAACGAAGGATGAACCTCCCAACCATAGGCACTGCTAATCATTTTCTCTCATCAGGAAGCCACCCTCGAGCTAAGGCTATGAGTCCAAAAGGAGATACGACCCACTAGCTATCAACTCTCCACAAAGAGCAGCCCCAAACCCAGGTTCTAGTATCACAACAGTTCCAAACCTCCAAGTCTCTCTTTTCCCCACAACCTGCACTACCCAAGGAATGTACCCCCTTCACTGCTCATAGTCCCTCGGGTTGTACCATTCATTTATCAGGGCCACTAGTGCATTAGGTTGGCCAAGAATCACTCAGTTGGGAACTCTAGGAACTCTTAGTTGTTTCATATTTTCTCACAAGAGCCCTCACAAGGCTCTAAGTCATTTTCTCCATAGAAACTCTCACCATAGGCTCACATCCCAATTTATAAGCACACAGGTGTGTTTCTCAAGATAAAAAAACACAACCAACCAATGGTTTCCTTCAAGTATACCATGGTTGGTCCTCTTCTCGTCCCTTTGCTCCCCCTTTGCTGCCCCAAAATCCCCCAGTAAAAACTCTCCCCATTTTTCATAAAAAAATCCTCTTCTTCCTTGCTTTCTTGACTAACACTCTTCTCAGGAATGATTGTACTTTAGCCCATGCTCTCTAATAATTATGGGATGTGACCACTCACACCCACCCTCTTACATGATTTTAATGATTGGTCTCTCATACACTCAATCAACAAATAGGAGGTTACATGCAAAGATAATAATTTCAGGAATGTGGGTTGGATTAATACCCATGAATAATTCCCCCTTGGACCCTCTCTCTCTTGTGGAATCATATATCTTTCGTGTTGTAGCCAACGATTATTACTTTTATTAATTATTTCAATGTTCATAATATGCAAATTGGCCCCCGACCACATTAAATCAATACGAGCTCCTCTCCCCAACACCTCGACTCACCAGCCTAATTCGTGTTTACACAACTACATTATAATTCTTGGGGATTAGAACTGGGGATGTTACATCCCCTCCCCCTTATTTTTTCACTGTCCTCAGTACATAATGCCTTACAGGTGTAATTTTATTTTACAATTCCAACTCCCCGACCAATAATCAATGTATAGTCTCTCTGGCCTGAAATCACACAGACATTTCAACCTAAACAAATTACATAGGAAATATTTCCCCAATACCACATACACATAGGCACATCCTTCCCCCAAAATAAAAAATACAAAGGTAGTCTAGCCCAAAACATATACATAAGCCATTGGAATTCTCCTACAACTATCTCGATTTCCACCAACTCTCTTCCTCTTGACCTGCCCAACCCAAGGAATGCACCATTTATTTATCATGGATAACTCAAGGAATGTACCATATGTGTATCGGGGTTAACCCAAGGGATGTACCATTTGTTTATTGGGGATAACCTAAGGAATGTGCCATTTGTTTATCAGGGTCTTTCTGGCATAGGCAACTAGGAATCTCTCAGCTGGGAACTCAAGGGACTCACTGTTAGGAAGAACATCAGTAAAATAACCTACAAAAACCTTGTTGTTGCAGTGTGACTCACACAAGAGTGCCCTCTTTAGGCCTGACAACTGGGTTCTTTGACATTGCAACTCACACTAGAGTTCACTCTTCAGGCCCAAAAACATGGTTCTTTGACTGTGCAACTCACACTAGAGTTCACTCTTCAGGCCCGAAAACATGGTTCTTCGACTGTGCAACTCACACTAGAGTTCACTCTTCGGGCCTGAGAACCTAGTTCTTCGACAGTGCAACTCACACTCGAGTTCACTCTTCAGTCCTAAAAACCCAGTTCTTCGACAATGCAACTCACCCTCTAGGCTCAAGCATCCCTTTCACTTTTATATAGTTCCTCGTGAGATCCATCATTTGCCAAGGTGTTCTCACACAGACAAATGCTAACTTGTTGTTATAATTAAACTAGCAATATATAACATGTGGAAATCATCCCATCTACATTACATGCACACAATTAACATGATATATCATCATATAATTATAAAATTTCAAATATGTTTTACACAAGAAAACAAAGTTTCCCAAACATGAGTCTTTTTGCTCACAATTGTTTGGCTCTTGCAGCAATAGATTTCATTATTCCCTACGGGATTACATTCATTCCATATCCAAGACCATTCCACCTGCAATTTCTTCAACTCCATGTAGCCAAACAAATTGTTAGTATATCGTAACAATTTTCAATTATCAATTTCTCAAATCTGGTTATACAGGAAAAATAAAAATTCCCACGCATGAGATTTCTTCTCTTTATGTTTGGTTCTTGCAACAATAGATTTCATTCTTTCTTATGGGCATACCTCATCACCATATCCAGACCATTATGCCTGCAATTTCCTCAACTTCCTTGCATCCAAACAAGATTGTTAGCACTCATGCATATTTTTAGCAGTTCATGAAATGATATCAGAATTGTATCTACCCAACAATTCAATCATTTCCAAGAATTATTCACATTAAAATGGAATTATATTATTCATCATATTATCTAGAATAACACTATCATTCATTGTACATGCATTATCAACAGATCAAGATTTTCATAATGCAATCAAACTTTATCAATAAATAAAACCAATGTGCCAATAATCTTGGCCACATCTACACAATGCATCATTGCATTGATTCTGGAATACCATATGTTCATATCATGTATTCCACCATGTGAGTTGGAAGGTATGGCCCATGCCTCAATACACCATCCAAAACATTTCCCACAACCCGTATGATCCTAAGGGTGGGGGCATTGTGAGGATTGAACCCTATGACATGCATTTGTTTGCAGTTGAACCTCTGATCAGGGAGGTCTTCCAAAGAATGGGATGTTTCAATTTCTGTTAGAAAATGCAGAGGGGGCACCCTGAGGCAGCTAGAGAATTTTCCTTGAATTTTGCTGGAACTAAAACTAAAGTTGAGATTCTTGAACTTGAAGTATCTGAAGCAACCCTAGTAGCAACTACTGAGATACCAAATACTGGTGAAAGATGGTTTAAGGCCATGAATCTAAATGCAACCTTCTTTAAAAAATTCCTTAAACTAGAATGTCAAGGAGATAACCTATCAAAGGGAGTGCCTAGGATCCACATGGTTGAAAAATTTGATAAGATGTTAAGGGTGATCCAAATATATTTCACCTGTGAGGGTAGGTTCAATATGATTTATCAATACCACATTAGACTTTTGTTGCACTTCACAGGCAAAGACCTCATGAATATCCCTTTCTATTTGTTTAGAAGCATTGGGAAAATGGATGCCAGGGTCCAAGCTAATCCCAAGGTAATTGATACAAGTTTTTTTCACTCAGGGATGATTAAAAAGATTGTGATGGAGGAGTTGAAGAAGAAAAACATTCACTGGGAGAAGTTCATTGCCTCTGCACATTTTTAATTGAATGTTTCTCCTACTCCACAATCCAAAGTGTAGAGTCCTCTTCAGGTTGAAAACATTATTCACATAGAGACAAGTAGGAAGAGGAAGAGCAAAGACATTGCTAAAAATGATGAGGCTCCTAAGGTACAAGAAGAAGAAGGGGGATCTCATTACCCTCCACAAAGGGATTTTTCACCCGAACTAGCTCTAGAAACAACAGAAACTCCATCAACTAGAGCCACAATCACAAAAGGAAGGAGGTTACTCTTCCCCTCACCAACTACTGCAATTGAAGATAAATCTAGGAGGCCCTTCACCAGGTCATCAGAAAAGAAGAAAAGCGTTGAAAAAGAGGACATAATAGAAGCTCCCATCAAGAGAAAGGGTAAAGGTAAAGTTGAAGCTGTTGAAAAACAGGTTGAGGTCATAGACATAATCACTCCCCCTTTTTTATAGCAATTTTGTATTTCCAGTTTGTACAGGTGTAATTACCTCAGTTTAATATGGAAGAATCCTATGTTAGAGGATGAAACTCACATTGTATGCTATTTTTCCCTATCTATGCTATACAAGGAGCATTATAAGACATTTTGTGGGTTTGAATGGTTGATGTAAAAGACTCCTTTGGTGATTTTAATGTAACAGATCCTACTTTGGTTTGATGTATTAGACTTGATGATTTTTTTTTTAATGGAAGTCAGTTTTCTCTCTTGCCATCTTATCTCTCTCTCTCACTCTGAAATTTTACTATCATTGAATGATTCAAATGATATTTTGTAGTTGTATTACAATGAAGGTTTGAATGTGATGTTGTTATAACTTTCTCAGAGTTTTTAGCTTGGATTTAAGAAGCGCTTGTATCCAAAGATTTTCTCTCATTAGTCTATTGATAAAGCCTGATGCTAGTGGTAGACTCACTTCATTTTTCTTACTAAGTCTTCCTTCTATCCACACTAATCCTCAAAACCTTGATCTAAGTTAAAAAAGAGCTCTTTTGTTGATGCATTTCATCTAGAATTTCCTGTGTTTTGACATTGTTGAAGTGAGTTTTATACATTTGACACCGCATTTTAAGATTTATCTCATAAACCTATTGATGGGTATTGAGCTTGCACTTTAGCATTCAAAGTGTAACTTTCAGTGATAACATAATGTTCGACATAGGAAACTCCTTATATATATATATATATATATATATATATATATATATATATAATAATAATAAAACATATTCTTTTTATTGCTATTGGAAAATAAGATTTGAGGTCTTATTGAAAACTTATTTTTTCCTATGTTTTATATTTTGGCTTCCTAATGTTTTATCTTTGGATCGTCTTCATGTTTTAATGTTATCTTTGACTTCTTACTTTGGATCTTTTGCTTCTTACTAGGGGTAGATAATCCATTTTACAAAGTCCATCTTCATTCCATATCTTACCAAATATTTCAAAGTATGTAACTCCAAGTTACCTGCAATAAGTGAAAACTTTTCCAAAGAGAAATATGGAGGAGAAATTTTATTTTATATAATATTTTTATTCTTTTAAATTAATTTTTAAAATTTAGATGATAAAGTACAATTAATAATATGAAATGAAAATTTATTTTAAAAAATAAGAAAATTACTCATTATTATTATTATTAACTTTCACGTTTTATCAAAAAAAACTAAAAAAGGGGGAAATTAACATTAAATCTACTTATAAGTGCCTCTTAAAAATGTTGTAATGTATTAGAATTTACTAAGTATCCAAACCTCAAAGATAAGGAGTTGTCTAACTGTTCCATGTTTTGACATTTTTTGTCGGAATTCGACGACATAAATGTGGAAGAAATCATCACATTTTTTTGTTATTTAAATTTCATTTATGAATGCATAAATGGATTCAATGTGTTGAAAATCAGATTGTATAGACTTAGCCACTCAAATATGCAGATCCAACACTTTTTCACTGGATTTCGAGAAAAATTAAACAAGAAAAATCATCGAAAAATGGTCAAAACCTAGGACGTTCAAACTACGACCAAAGACAATAATTTTATTTTATTTTATTTTTATCTAATTATTTTTGTCACTAATAAATAAGGCATGTATTCTTTGTAAATGATAAAACGTTAACTTTACCATAAAACTATGCCCAAGATTTTTCAAAAGAAACTCTAAAACCAACCTTTGCTCTCTAGTTAATTATTTATAACGAAAATGCTACCCAAAAAAACCTTTAAAATGAAAGAAAATATAATGAGAAGTCTTGGAATGTTATTAGATTCAGATCCAAATAAGATTGGACCGTCCACTTGCTTTCCCTCGATGTTGCCCTCATGCCACTTGGAAAAGGTAGTGGGATATTGCCTGGCACGTGCATTGTTTCCCTAGTGAAAACCCATATTTTACCGCACCATATTTTTAACATGGTCGAGGTTGCTTGTTTTAAAAATTATTTAAACTAGGACGAAGTAGGGTTTTGCATCCATAGACAAATTTTTTGTCGCCAACAAATTTAAGAACTTACTAGGCAAATGACATCCATCTTACTGGAAACATGAGTTTGGGATATGAAAGGGATTGCGATCATACAAGTCTAGCTACTTCAGTGCATCCCTTAAGTTGTGGGATGGGTATACTGCAGGAGTCAACAATGCTTTCTATGTAATTATATTGTCATCTTATTTTATTTTAATTTTGTGTATTTAGTAAAAAATGTCATTCTCGTAGATGACCTCTAAAAATATCATGTTTCATCTAGTAAAAGGCAAAGGTAAAGACTAAGGATTTTAAAGAAATGTCGTGTTGAGCTTAGAACTATGAGGGGCAAGGTTGTAACTATGAAAATTTTGTAAAATTTTGACAGTTACAATCTAAACATTCAGAGTTCGGAGCAATTTATATAAGATTATCATAATTTTTTGTCTAATATTTAGTATAATTGTATAATGTCATGTTTCATATGTCATTTATTTTGTTTTTTCAGTTTAATTAATTAATTATCAACCAAGTGATAAATGTTACTATATTTCTAAAGGTTTTTAACAAGATTTGACCGTGAGACTGAATGTAATTACCAGGGCCACAACATCTCTTATAACTAGAGCAATAATGTTAGCATGGGATACCGTGTTGGCACATACGGTTTCCAAGACGTTCTTCATCTTGTTAATGAAATCAAAGCCACCATCTTTAATTCATTTCCATAAGATCAAGGTTTTTAATCAATGTATTGATTAATCCATCTATTGCCAATAGGGAGACATCTATCGATGTAATAAAGAATTGAAAGAACCCAACCAAGTTTTTGAGAAATTCTCCACACTTTCTTTCATCTCGTGAATTCCCTCCGATTTCCTTTTTCACATGGAAGAATTGTTATACATGAAATTTTATGATAGTGAAATACTACCAAATTTCTTATCAACAATCGTCGACTAGCACATTTTTCATCTCCTTTTATTTAATTCATACCCACAACCAATAATTTCTTCACACTTTATTTTATATTTCTACCCCAATTTCCCTATCTCTCTAGTCTTTTAATCTTTACACATTGACTTCTAGCGAATTCTACACAAGCCTAGTGAATATGGAATAATTTCTTCACGCCTTCATTTCTATTCCCTTTGTTTATGAGGCATTGTACGCAATATGCATCATGTCGTCATAGTCGACCTTCCTTAATCACTACCGTAAGTTTCACAGATCAAGATGAGTTGTGGAATAGACAAACAATGGCATTTATTTTATCTTTTAGATTTACTCCCACAAGATATAAAGAATTTAATGCTATGTTTCTCTCCCCCATATACAACTAATGCAATTCCTATCATATTAACAAACTAAACACATTTTGTAAATTAATTAAAGCAGTTCCTATTAGATTAAAAAACTAAACACATTTTTTTAATTAATTAATTCATTTCCTATCAGATTAATAAACTAAACACATTTTTAAAATTGATTTTTATAGATATTTACTTTATCCATCGCTTGATCAATCAACAAGTCAAATGTCTTTAATTACGTTTCTACTCCTTGCTCAATTTTATCATATTTTCACAGTTGCAACCATCATTCTCTGCATGTGGAGAAGCATTCCCTCATTTTCTATTGAATCCCATATCATCTATCTCCATTGGTAGGAGGCGATAACTATGGAGCGAGTGTCAGATTTGCAAGAGGAGATAAAAACTATGGAGCAAGTGCCACCCATGTGAGTACATTAGGCATAGAAAGTCTACATCACAACATCAAGGAAGCACGAGTAGTCTCTAGCCATCATTCCCGACTTTCAGAACCAGGCTTTAAGTCTATCAGCCTATCAAGATCCCTAAGGCTTGAGACCTCATTTTCCCAAGAAGGAATCTAGATCGGTAGCCACAAACACTAGACGTATCTAAAGGATGTACTAAACTCCCTCCACAACAACCATGTACAACCCCATGCATCGAAGTCAAATCCCACAACACCACTAGCAAGCAATTTTCCAACCATTCTTTGGGACTTCAGCATCACATCTCCAATACAAGGCATAAGAATTATTGGAATAAGTAGTATTTTGATTTGTCCCCAACCCATAAGATGTTACTTGTAATATTCTCCTTCGTGGTTATGGGTTCCCACGAGATCATCAAATAAATTGGCCCTCTCATCCCACAATCATGGCCTTCACAATCACCACCTCACAACATGCAAACATTGGCTTTGACAATCACCACCTCACAACATGCAAACATTGGCTTTGACAATCACCACCTCACAACATGCAAACATTGCATTAGTTATTATATCAACACGTACATAAAGAATCCACATGATAATTCTCGCATGTCATCACGAGAATACAATGTCAAGACCACATTTAAAATCTACAAGTAAGTACCACGTGCCATGACATAATGGCCTATTGTCTTAATATTATAACATCAACATATATTTATCAAAGTTATATTTCATCACATGTTAACATCATGGATATAATAATCATCTCAAAAGCATTATCACTCGATTCATCAACAAAATCAATTTCACTAGCCTGCATAAATAACAATGATTACCAACCATATGGATCTTTCTAGTTAAGTTTGTCAACTTGGACTAGATCATTAATACCATGAGTGCTAGGTTCTCATAAAGATACCAATTTTTTTTCGACACTCATTTCCCCTTCTTTCAACTAGAAGGTTGACAATTTATGGAATAAGTATAATCACCCTATCAGATGCCAAGTTTTCCATTTAATTCATTTTGTTCTTTGATCGCACGAACATTTAATTAGTTTATGTGCATAAAGTCACTCAATCATGCCAAGACTCTTCCTAAATAATCACATGCAAATGAAATCCAACCCTTTTTCCATTATGTACATAAGACAAAATGTTAAGTGAGAGATGATCATGTTTCTCTCAATAACTATTGACATATATGAAATTGTCACCATTTTATCTCTATTACAAAGCACATAATCCATTGTGGCAATTTTTGCAATGATTTTTTATTTGTTAATATAATACCTTTAGGTTGTCTTGTTGTTCTAATCGTATACATAACTGTGAAAATATCAACTTCTTGGGCAGTGGATGGCCAAATAAGAATTCACGCTAAGAATATACTTTCATTCAAACATTATCAATTGCTTCTATTTTGGTCATATGTTATATTATCAAGCTTACAAATGTAATTTCTATCTAAATTAACCACAATATGTATAATTTAACCCCAAATACCTTATTTTTTAAGGATATTATTTCACTAAACAATATCTTTAAATATTCTAAAACATCTTAAAATGGCTTAAAGTTTTCCATAATAAAAACTATCTTTAATTTAATATTTGATTGTACTGAAGATGGCCAAAACTGCAGTATAGATATTGGCATGCAATTCAACTCCCCAGGGAAGAAATCGAGAAGGAAGAGTGGATTAAAATGAGGANGCTTAAAGTTTTCCATAATAAAAACTATCTTTAATTTAATATTTGATTGTACTGAAGATGGCCAAAACTGCAGTATAGATATTGGCATGCAATTCAACTCCCCAGGGAAGAAATCGAGAAGGAAGAGTGGATTAAAATGAGGACAGAAATTATATTAGTGTTAATATAGCATAGCGATTCAGGATTGCATGAAAATTCAATTTTATGAAAGGAAAATGAAGAAATTATATTGATACCGATAGATTGATTGGAATCTAAAATACGTGAGAGATTACACGTTAGTTAGTCGAAGAGATTAGATAAGTGTATGGTGTTAATATGTAAAGTGCATATAATATTGACAAGTTAAAATTAAATAGTGTTAAAAATTATTTTAAAATATCCATGTGTATACTATTAACAATTTTTAAAAATGGAAAAACAACCATGAATATTAAAATTGGAGATATAACCAGGATTGGGAGAAGTCGATATAGCATAATTCCATCTTTACAGATAATATATTTTTTAATGATTAGTAGGTCAGTCACTCAAAATGTAATAAATAAAATAGTAAAAGGAATATATTGTTTTAATGATTAGTATATCAGTCACTAGAAATCTAGTAAATACAATAGTAGAAGTATTCTAAGGGATTCATGTGCTTACATTAGCTGAATACGAAAATAATTTGATTAAATGAGTTTAATTAAGATTTGATGAAATTTGTTTCTGTGTACTTACTGGTTATTTTAAAATTGAATATATCACATTATGGGCATCTTGATAGTGTATGCAACGACTTTTGAATACGAGATATCCTTGGATTGTTTTGAAAATGCAACTGCTACGTAGACAAAATATAACATCACTTGATTTAAGGTTTTAGGTGAGGATTGTTTTCAATTTATTTAACAAAATAAGTAGCACAATATAACACGCTTTTATTGTAGTACAATCATAGTAAAATTCAGAATATTCATATTTTAAAAAAAAAGAGTTCAGCTTTACAAGGCCATTGGATTGTGGGAGCAGCTTCTCTTTGTAGTCAATGTATAATTCAGATAAAATATCTTATGAACTTTTATTTTATTTTATCTAATCCAATATTATTCTCATTTTTTAATTAGATTTTAAATAAAAATAATTATATATATACTAAAAAAATCAAATCAAATGACAAATTACTTATATATATCAAAAAAATCCAAAAGATAATGGACAAATTACCTATTATTATATTTTCAAGTATGAATTTTTCATAATAAATATAATTACGGGTGGCTATGGCATTCGAAGTGGAGTTCGATAAATGGGACAACATAGATTTATGTGCAACTATTGTGAAATGCAGTGAAAAGTGGAGTTCAACAAATGGGACAACTAAGTTTTATGTGAAACCATTATGAAATGAAGTGAAAGTGAAACAGGTGGGAGCATGGTAGTCGTTGCAGAGTACAACCAACTAACCATATTTCATTGTTAAGGAATCTACAACAACTTTTGAGTATATTCACAATATAACCATATTTCATTGTCAAGGAATCTACAACAACTTCTAAGTATATTCATAATATATAATTTAGTCTCATCTGAGTAACTTCACAATATATAATTTAGTCTCATTATAGTTTTAAATCATCATTATATTTCCATACCTGCCTCATAGTTCCAAATTTGCTTGGCAGGGACTAAGCTTCCCTGCAACACTTGTTGATAAGAGGTGGTATGAGATAATCCCCAATGAAGAGACAACATGAGAAAGACACATACTAGACACACAAAAGAAACATTTCTTAGGCACACTAAGCAGAAGGTAAAGTCTCATAAATATGTCTCTTTAAAATAGTATCTAAAATAATAGCTAAATACAAATTTTGTAATACATTAAGAATAAATATAATACAAGACATTGATGGATTCATTTGATTATGTTTTATTTCGACGTGTATACATGGAATGAATATAATATAAGACATTGATGGCTTCATTTGATTCCATATACACTGAACATAATATGGACGCAGATACACTATCTAAAGAAGGTCTCCAATTGGAATCGGGGCAATATATTATCACATGCCTTTCATAAATTCTCTGATAAATTTTCCAGTTGCCTCCTAATGTTATGATATGGTATGATTAGGAATATTTTTTTATCCTTAGACACAGTAACACTTTCGGCTCTTATATGATGAATTATTATAGAGTCTCTTTATGTTCCACTTAGCTCAACTCACAACTTTTGTTTCTGACCATATCTATATCTGTATTTTGGCTCTTTTATATAGTCATCAACATGAAGCCTTTGTATGCTTTCTGATTTTTGTTTAGTGGATTAGCTTTGAGCATGTCCTAACTTAGACATCTATAAGACAAATACATGGAATGAATATATTATACAGAATGTAATTTTCATTTCAAATAAAAATTAAGTTTTTTTCCAAGGAAAAAATATAATACATTGATACCCCTAATACAATTTATGTTATTTATAACATTATGATGCTAAGAACTTGGAATGAGAGTTGAGCAAGCTCTACAACTGTAGCATGTCGCCGATGTCTCCCTGGTCTCGGCCCTCATGGCCTCGGCGGTTCCAGATCCGGACCCGCCCCCCCTAGATTTCCTCGACAAGGTTGTCACCTTCAAGGCTCTCGTGGCTTCGCTTAGTCCTCCCCCCCACACCCCATCTCCTCTCAATTTGTGAAGAAACTAGACCAGATCCTTGAAGTTTCAATTCCCTGCATCTCTGCGAGAAGAAAGGCTCTCTCCTTCGCATCTAGAGCACTTGTAGGATAGTTCATGGGATTATGGCCCTCACCTCGGTAGATCGATCTCTGAATTGAGAGGAACTGGCATCCCTTGGTCCAAGGACACATGAATTACTTCTTATTTGGTAAGGGTTTCTATATCTTTTACTTTGAGCTTAAAATAGATAGAGATCTCATATTCAGAAATAGCCCCTACTTATTCGGCACAAGAGGGTTATACTTAAACAAATGGATGTCGGATTTTGACTCAAAAATGATATTCCCTCAGTTGTTCTAGTATGGGTAAGACTTTCCCATCTTCATTTTCACTGTTGGGGAGATGAAGTCTTAAAAAGTATAGGAGATACCCTGGGAAAATTCATCGACAGGGAGAACCTAAATCTATCATGTAGATCTAGAAAAAGGG
>SNQJ01S0007526.1:65722-92511 GCA_010110895.2 Picea sitchensis | reverse complement strand
ACCCACTAGCTATCCACTCTCCACACAGAGCAGCCCCAAACTCAGGTTCTAGTCTCACAACAGTTCCAAACCTCCAACGCTCTCTTTTCCCCACAACCTGCACTACCCAAGGAATGTACTCCCTTCACTGCTCACAGTCCCTCGGGATGTACTATTCATTTATCAGGTCCACTGGTGCATTCGGTTGGTCAGGAATCACTCAACTGGGAACTTTAGGAACTCTCAGTTGTTTCATATTTTCTCACAACAGCCTTCACAAGTCTCTAAGTCATTTTCTCCACAGAAAATCACACCACAGACTCACAACCCAATTTACAGGCACACATGCATGTTTCTGAGCATAAAAAACTTAGTCAACCAATGGTTTCCTTCAATTATACCATGGATGGTCCTCTTTCCATCCCTCTACTCCCCCTTTGCTACCCCAAAATCCCCTTGTAAGAACTCTCCCCATTCTGCATACAAATTTCCTCTTCTTCGTTGCTTGCTTGACTCACACTCTTCTCAAGGATAATTGTACTTCATCCCATGCTCTCCAATAACTATGGGATGTGACCAATCACACCTACCCTCTTACATGAGTTTAATGATTGGTCTTTCATACACTCAATCAACAAATAGAAGGTTACACACAAAGATAATAATTTCAGGAATGTGGGTTGGATTAATACCCATGAATAATTCCTCCTTGGACCCTCTCTCTCTTGTGGAATCATAGCCCCCCATTGTTCTTCATCTCTTTCATATCGCAACCAATGATTATTACTTTTATTAATTATTTCAATGCTCATAATATGCAAATCAACCCCTGGCCACATTAAATCAATACAGACTCTTCGCCCCAACACCTCGACTCACCAACCTAATTCATGTTTACACAATTACATTATAATTCTTGAGGATTAGAAGTAGGGATGTTACAAGTATACTAAGTGAAATTTATTTCACATGACAAGTCACCAGAACTAATAAGAATAAAATGAAGAATCAGATATGCCTCTAATCCTGATGATTAAATTGCATTTATTTAAACCTAGCCGACCCACATATTAAGAGTTGAAGGTGCAAAAATAAAAATCTACTCGAGCAGTTGTGATGGCGTAATTGTTACAAGAATGTTGGGAGTGACTATATTGGTTGTAGTAGAAGCGGTATTTAAATTAGGACCACTAGAAGTCGCTAAATACTCAGACGACATGCACCAAGCGGCCGAGGGTTTTCAAAATGAAATTATGAAACAAAGAGATTCAGTAATTGTGGGGGTCGCAGGAATGGTTGGTATAGGAAAATAAACTCTCGCTCGATATCTCTACGAGTTGAAACGTGGCGCTTTTACTCGAGCATGTTTTCTATACCCCCCCCACCCCAAAAGATCCAAAGGTGTGATCAATTACCAAGGCTTGTTGTTCTAATACCCCCCCCACCCCAACACATTGTTCTAAATATTCGTGAGGTCAAATTACTTCTACACACCCCCCATAATTGCAGCTTCCTAAAGCCTAAGCATAACCCGAAGTTTCACAAACTTAGCTTATGAAATAGGCTTCATAAATATATAAGCAAATTGATCACCTATCGTGTAATAAACAAGATTTGCCTCATTTTATTGTACTAATTGTCTCAAATAGTGAGCATCAAGTTCCACATGCTTCATGTTACTATGTCCAACATGGTTTTATGCAACTTGTATTACACTTTGATTAATACAATACACCACAATTGATGTCTCAAGTAGAAAGCCATGTTTGCCCAGGAATTGTCGAATCCACATGGCTTTAGTGCCACCATGCACTACACCATGATATTCTACTTCTATGATCGATAACTAAATTTCCTTGTACTTTTTACAATACCAAACAATGGGTTCAAATCCAAGTCAAAACACATAGCCAAATGTCATCTTCATGTCATCTCCATATCCAGTACAATCCAAGTTGGTGTAACCAACTAACTAGTTTACTTTGTCACTGCAATACTTTATACCAAGCAGGTAAGTTCCCTTGATATAACGAACAATTATCTTTGTGGCTTTAAGGTGAGTTTCTTAGGGACCCTGCATAAACTGTGAAACCACATTGTTAGCAAAAGAAATACCAATTC
This sequence comes from Picea sitchensis, assembly GCA_010110895.2. NCBI lineage: Eukaryota > Viridiplantae > Streptophyta > Pinopsida > Pinales > Pinaceae > Picea > Picea sitchensis. The sequence continues at coordinate 90,411 of SNQJ01S0007526.1, read as the reverse complement.
GGTTGTGAGTGAGTTAAATAAATCAGGAAAGTTGTGAATAGAGTGTAGAATCAACTTTTAGAGAATTTCACTCCTTGGTTAGCTTCACTCTCAACTAATAAGGGGTAGCATAGGGCTTACAATCTTCCATTATGAATTTATGTAAGAGGTGAAACACATATTTAGGTTGAGAAATAAATATACCATCATCCATCTATAATATTTGGATGCTTGAAAAGAAATGCAATATATTGGGGTCCATCATTTCAAATGTATATGCTTGTTGTTTCTTCAAACCCAAAATTAAATTTACATTGCTTCCAATAATGACTAAATCATTCACATACAATGCAAAAAATAATGTTTCATATTTTATATGTAGTAACATAATGTTTTAAATCGAGATTAAAGAAAAAGCGACCAGTCTTCTCATGCAATTCCCTAGGGGCATGTTTCAAACATACAATGATTTTTTCAGTCGATACACAAGACTACCATCCTTCTCAAAACTAGGGGGTTTCTATGTATAAATTTATTTAGTGAGATCATCATGAAGAAACACACTTTTAACATCCAATCTGATGTACCTCCCATTCAAAGTGAGAAACAAGTGTAAGATTAAGTTGAGCAATGTTCATCTTTGTAACTAGTGCAAAGGTCTCAATGTAGTCAATGCCTTCTTGCTAAGAAAACCCCTTAGCCACTAAATGAGCCTTATATATTTCAACAACACATTCATAATTGAATTTGGTCATGTAGACCCATCGACATTTCACCACATTATTTCCTTATGGTTAAAGAACTAAACCACATGTTTCATTCTTCATTAAGGAACGATACTCATCAAACATAGAATTCTCCCATTCAAGTTAACCATGTGCATATGCATATGTATCTAAATCATGGGTTTCTAGCACACCCGCCATTAGAGAAACACTACCATGTTTTTTTTTACTTTTGGTTTTTCTTGAGTCATTGATGTTTCTTGCATCAGCTCCAACAACTTCAATTGTCTTGGTAACCCATCTAGGAAGACATTGTTGAAGGAGTTTCCATACCAAGGTCATCATTTTTGGACTGAACAAGGGTCCCAAATTATATCAATTTGGCTATAGAATTTCAAGTACTAGGTGAGCTAGACAAAGATGTTGACAGTCCTATGAGATAGTCAGTCAATCTATAATTCCCTAGAATTTCCAATGGATCAATGTTCAACAACCCAGGAGAAGAATTCAACATAGTGATTCATGAGGTATTCTCATCAAAGACAACATCTCTTCTATAGATAGTCTCTTGTTTAACAGGTTCAAACAATATGTAGGCCTTCAAATATTTAGAGTATATCATCATGATATAAGCATGACTCTTTTCAACTATTTTATTTCCTCTATCATCCAAGATATGAGTCCACACTATGCATCCAGTGGTTTTGATACGTTTGAGTAAGGGTTTCCTTCTGCTACATTTTCCAACTAGAGTCATGTTCCATATACCTTTAGTCATAATCAAATTTAGTAAATATTTTTAGCACTAAACAAATTTTTCCAAAACTTAGTTGATGGACCTTTGGCCTGAAGCACGTAGCGTTCCATTTCGACCAAAGTCTATTTTTTACTTTCAACAATGCCATTCTACTAAGATGTGTAAGGTACATATTTATAACAAGAGATACCATTATGTGATAAGTAATTTTAAAATTCATTGCTCACATATTCTCCTCCATTGTCAAATCTTAAACATTTCATAAGTTGACCACATTACTTTTCAAAAAATGCTTTAAATTCCTTGAAAATTTCAGAGACGTGACCCATTTTTGGTGCACAATGGGAAGACCCAGGGTTAATCATTAATTCACCAACAAATCCCAAGATACCGACCCTTTTGGCATCATCCACAAGAAGGTCAAGTCCCACCTGAGGTACCTATGGGGACTGCAGGAGCCAGATTTCTACGGTCATCTTAGAATATGAGACATTCATTATTTATTGTTTACTTAACATTCATTCATATGTTCTATGTGTGAAAACATATCAGTACTATGATCTGTGATAGATTCATTTAACCATTCATCATATGCACATAACCATTTAACAAATCTAACATATGCATATTAACCATTCATCATATTTGCGCATTAAACATAATAAGAAAACACATCATAACAATGTGCATATTAGAACACAAGGATTAACATGGTTCACCCCAAACTGGGCTACGTCCACAATGACTGGATTATTATTCATTCATTCATAATCTCCATTACATGCATGCGCACTACGCTCATACATAAATATTCAGTTACAACCCAAACCTACCCTAGCCGTTTTATGTTGCAGTGCACACATACCTCTTGATTGATACTTGCCTTAGTTCATGCTCGAAAACAAAACAATATTGAACTTTTGAGCTATTCGACTCATCCACTAACACAAGGAAATTTGTTTTTTCCCCACTTCTCTACTCCTCTAACTTATCTTCTACCCAAAACACAATACATATTTATTGTTTTACAATAGGTATTATCATGTTACAATGTGGAAAACATGTCCCAAAACTCCTAACTAAATTCTGTCTCTTACGCGCTAACTCCTTAAAATGAGTTATTTTCCTTCCACGCACACTACTTCTTTGTTGATTTGTCGCACAATCTGCTCCTGCGCGATTCCAAAAAATTATCCAATAGCCTGCTCCAACACCCATGTATACCTAAAAAAGTCCACAATGAAGGTAAATACATATATTTCACCAACTAGAGATGGTTTGTTCATGAAACACAAGTTACTATGGATAACTTGTTCCAAATGAGACTTTTCTCTCCAATACTTCGATGTTTCAAAAGTGGCTCGATGATGCTTGTCGGGAATACATCGTTTACATACTCCATCAGGGGAAACAATTATGGGTAGACAGTGACCATATTGCATTTTACCATCAAGTTTAGACTTCAGAAGTTCAAGTATCCAAGCTATTCATGCCATGGTCTGCTTTGGTTATTGGTGTGGGATATGAGTGTAGTCAATCCAACATTTTTCTTGGAAAGGTCGCATAACTTATATTATAGATTCCTCAAGTCCAAGAAACCTTCAACAACAACAACAAATTTTTTCTTCACGTCCTTCACAACAAATCGATCTAGCTAAAACTCTACTTTCTTATCAATTTGGGTTAGTTGGGGTGTCAATAATACATTTGTACTCGAACTAGGTATATGATACACATCAATGATCACACCATTCTGACATTCAATATTTCTACAACTAGAAACGGTACATGCATAATCATCATCTACACATATTTCTTTTTCTATATATTTTTTTAATGAAGAAAAGAGAGAAGCATCCTTATCCATGTGATGGGTGCAACTAGATTTTTCTATCCATTCACTATGAGAAGTATGAGCATGCAAGGCTTGAGAAATACTAACAAAAAATGTATAGTTATATGTTTTGCCTTCTAAAATTTGGTTCTATAGATCAATTGATCTTCGAGTTAAGAAGTATCCTTCAAGTTTCTTCACTTTCTCCTCTAAGTCCTTGGTATTCTACCAACAAGCCTTCTAGATATGTCCCAATTTCCTACAATAGTAGTAGGTCTTCTTCTTTATACTTTTCTTAGTTGAAGTCTAATCACCATGCTTCTTATTAGACTAGTTGACATGGTTGTGTTCCTTCTCCTATCGACCTCTTTCTTTGTAGTTTTTTCAACCTTTTCCCTTCATCAAATGGGCATGTCGCTTGAACTCAAGTTTCCCTTCATCAAGAAAATTTTATTGTGCCTTAATTAATAAACCAAAAAACGAGTCAAAGGTATAATTTCCTTACCGTGATATTTTCTAATGATCCAAATAACATAGAATGTCAAACATAACACATCATATGGTGTCTCTATATTCATTAGGATTGGTTATATGAGCTAACCATCTTTCTCGAGAAAATATTTTTTGCACTCAACCAATTTCAATTGAATTTCCTTCACATGGGCCAAATAATCCTCAATTCTTTCAAAAGAGGGAGGATCTTGATCTCTCCTATGTGAAATTGAATCTCCTGAGAGATGCAGGTAATCATTATGACTCCTATATCCTCATCCTTCTTCCTATTAATCAAAAAATTCTATTGGTCATCATTTGGATCTAGAACTGCAGTCTTCATAAACTACCATGGTGATTTACTCTTTGACGGGTGCCTAAATTGGCATGTTTTTAGCACCCATACAATACCTTTTTCCTTACCATTTTACCATTATTCATCCTCTCTGTATACCTTCCTCATCTAGATTGTCTCACTTTTCACCAAGGTATGAATCTTCCCACATATGCTACTTTTATGCCACTCTTACATATTTCTTAAGGAAATTGTTACCTTATTTCACTAACATTTCTATAAGGGAGAAAATACAGTGGCTACAATTCCCTGAAAGAGCTACGATTCCTCCACAAGTGTTGCAACTCCTCTGCCCGAGCATACAACTGTTGCAATTCCGAATGCAACTCTCATTGTTTTTTCTGCAACTTTGAGATTTTTCCAGCGCAACATTCAGAGTTACAATTGTCGGTCAAGCATCACTCCTCATGCGGGAAAGTGGCAGAAGGAAAGTGTATAAACAGAAGAGGAAATTGTTCACTTACCAACCATCGCCCAACCAATACGAGTCAGCATATGCCTGCTCTTTTCTAATATTCGACGATATCAATGTAAATGGATGAACAACATGATTCTCATGGTTGTCCATCTGTCTCTTTGTTTTATTTATACATTGGATGTATTGTCTAAAATATTATCCTCTCTCGAGTCTGAGGGAGGAGATTATTTAGTCTGTAATATTCAGTTGTATTGTAAAACTTAGAGTTTCGGCAATATAATTTTCTTTTTCCTCATGTTTAATTGATGGTGTGTTGACATTTGAGCGTCTACTGCATTCTTAGACCAGTACATTGTCTAAGGAGGAATACCCCCCTCCTTAGCTCAGTATTGTTTGTATCTTTTACATCTTGTAGAAGTAGTTATAATCAGATTTCCAATTTCTTATTTATTTTCAGCAATTCCTTCGTCAACATCTAGTAATTTTTTATTAGCGTAGCTTTTGATTGTTGACATCGCAGGGTAGTAAAATTTGGTTGATGACCAGTAGCTATAATTTATCTTCCTTATTTATTTCAAACAATTTCTATATAAAATCATTGTGTTGCAACTATGTTTCCTCATTGTTGCAAATTATTTTAGAACCACACTTATCAATTAATTGAAGTATAACTACAACATATTTTATTTACCTTCGTTTATTTCCATCAATTCATGTTTAAACTTCATTCTTATTGTGATTCTTATTGTCGTAACTCGCACTGTTGTAATTTGGGTTGTTGTAACCTGAGTCGCTACAACTCTAGTTGTTGCAACTCTGGATGCTACAACTCTCATCGTTGCAACTCTTGTTGTTGCAATTGTAGGTGTTGCAACTTTGCACCTAGTTTTCTAGTTAACAATTGTGTAAGTTTGCAATTTAAGGTAGTTTAGATATTTTCATTTACAAGACCATTGTGGTGGAATCTCTAAGGATTGAGTAAATGAGCTATAACACAGTCGTCACAATAATCAAAGACATCCTAAATACTTGAAAAAATCACCTTTATTCTTTATGTAAGTTTGATTTACTTTCCGCAGGTGTGATTTACTTTCTGCAAGTGTGATTTACTTTCTGCAAGTGTGATTTACTTTCCACAAGATTAATTTACTTTCACAAGTGTGATTTTCTTTCCACAAGATTGATTTACTTTCCGCCAGTGTAATTTATTTTTCTGCAATTGTGGCACCCCTTTTCTATATAGTACAAGAAGCAATATAGGTTAGTGACTTGATCAGGCATTTTGATATCTTGCTTTGTGGAATTTTATTGAAAGTACTACAACTCATTGGCAATTAAAGTATTATACTTGCATATGCAGTGCACGAAATATAGTAAGTAAGATATGACCTCAAATTGATAATTAAATGCACACATTTTCATTTTCTTACTAAACTAATTAGGAAGTAATTTAAAATTCCATCAGTTTTGGCATTGTTTCCAAGGATCTATAAAAAGTGTAGTTGTTATTTTGTTATTGTGTGGATTTTTATTTCAGTAAATTGAGTGATATGATTTCTTTTTAGGGTTTCGTAGAATGTTTTCTAATCTTTTCTATGCATAGATTTATAGATCAGAAAGGTAGGTTTATTAGTTGATCCAAAAACTCTTGAAAAGATAACAGTGCAGGTCAATCTCAAGATGGAAAGGAGCATGGTCAGTCAAACTATTTATCACCTACAACAAGCTCCATTGCTGAAAGGAAACTTGAAACCTCCACTCAAGAATATGAGACCATACAAGGATCTATGCACACAAAGGTTCCACTTTCAGAAGAGTTGATCGGTGAACAATACCACTCCAGGAAATTCATCTTTCCTAAAGTACCCTTATATACAAAATAAAACCCTCAGAGAGAAATGGCACATGAAGTTATCAAGGAAGAAACCTCTACTTTCGAATTCCCAATTAGAGTATTGAATGAAGAGACTAAAATGAAGAACATCCCTCATTCATCCTTGCCGAATTTCCATGGTTTATCTAAAGAATATCTCGACACCTTCCTCTTAGAGTTTGACGTACTTTGTAGAGGCTATGATTGTGTGTCGAATGCTTAGAAATTAAATCTTTTCCCTGCCACACTCAAGGATGTTGCACTATGATGATTCATGGGTCTTGGTAGGGACATCATTTAGACATAGGACTAGATAACGAAGAAATATCTAGAAAAATACCAAGACTACTATAAAGATAAGGAAAGGATGGGGGAAGTCTTCAAGATGATGCAACATGAAGATGAGAGCCTTGAGGATTACATTGAACGGTTCAACTATAATTTACAAAGGGAAAGGCAAGGATATTTAGCTTTTGAGACACAACGTATCTTATTTATGAGAGGAGTTTGAGATGATTACATTAAACTTGTCATCCTAATGGGTAAAATATATGTCTCTCAGTTATAATATGATACTATCTTGGAGATTTGTTGCAAATATTCCAAAGGCACTTCAAAAACAAGAAAAGGACCAAGATATATACTGGAAAGAACTAGAAAGATTGCTAGAGGTGGAGTTACAAGAGTAGAGATCGAGAACATGTTAGAGTACTTAGAGAATGATATACTTAGTTCCCTGAGCTCCCAGTTGGATATAGTGAAAATGAAGAAGAATAAATAAGAGATAGAACGAGGTATGACCATCTTTTTCCCAAAGTGAAAAAAGAAGCACACATGGAAAGAATGTCCATTGGATCAAATCAAGGTTTGCAGAATATGCAGTGAAGACCATTCTACTTTCAAATGTCCATATTTACTATAACTAAAGGTTATCATCACCAAGACTATCATACGACCTCTCATGGAATAGGACGACATAGTACCCAAAGTTCTATGGGCCTACCAGAAAACATGGAGAAATACTATTGGTTGCACCCCATATGAATTGGTGTATGGAAAGAGAGTATTGTTGTCGATTGAAACATAGATCTAGACACTTAGAACAGTCGTACAACTTGGAATGGACCTAAATGAAGCTTGGAAACAAAAACTCCTCCAAATCAATGAACTAGATGAAATTTGTCAAGCTACCCTACATCACACAACAATAATACAACATCAAAGATATCAATGGCATGACAAGTTAATTAAGAAGAAGAAATTCAAAGTTGGAGATTGGGCCTTATTATTCAACTCCAAGTTTAAGGATTTCATAGGGAAGTTTTGCACCTGATGTCTCAGGCCTTATGAGATTGATATTGTCTATGAAAATGGAGCCATAAATTTTCACATCATCGATAACGAGAGAAATCCTCTGATGGAAAATGGAAACATGCTTCGATTATACCATAAACCCTTATCCAAGGAATCCTTTCTGAATAGGGTCACTATTAGATGGCCCGACAATGATTTGGATATTGTAAACAATGGGGGAACCCCTGCTGAGTGACTCATCCTTTTTTCTATACACACACACACACACACATGTATGAAAACCCTTAGGGGAATGCTTTGTGAAAATCAACTTATATTGGCACAGGACATGTGTAAAAAGAAAAGAAAAAAAACAGAAAGAAATCAATAAGGGAACTTCATGATTTCATGATGGTTATGTCAAGATCCTTCTGATAGAATATTAATAAAAAAAATTCTCTGATAAAAAAAAATTCAAGATATGCAGGGAAGAAGAAGGTTGTTGTTGCAACTCCCATTGTTGTAACTCCTTTTGCTGCAACTCTCATTGTTGCAACTCTCGTTTCTACAACTCTTGTTTTTGCAACTCTGCCACCTCTATTCATGTTGTTTCACCTCTCAATACTGTAACTCTCACTGCTGCAAATCTTGTCTCTATAATTCTGCATATCACTACCACAATTCCACTACTAAGACATCAACAAGGACAACACTACAACTATGAATATTGTTGCAACTTTTTCTATTGTTGCAATTGCTCGTATTGTTGCAATTGTGAACCTTGTTTCAAATCTAGGATGATGCTACACCTATGTCATTGTTGCAATTCCTCATATTGTTGCAACTCTGCACCTTGCTGCAACTTGAAAACGTTGCCACAACTCTCGTCTGCAACACCATTGTTGCCACTTTCGTCCACACCAAGTCTTGACTGCAATTTCATTACTAACATAATGATCAAACTGAACCCCAACATCGATGTTGAGATTCCAACTAAAACCATTGATGCGACTTTGCATATGTTTCCCCAACTCCACTAGAAATAAAGAGGGTCGATCGACCGTGGGACCCAACTTCCAACATAACACTCGTACGAGGGAAAGCCACGTCAGGTAATAAAAGACAAGTACGATTTACAATAGAATGTGTAATGAATAAGATTTAAGTGGAATGTGTTTCCATTAATACCACCACCACCATAATCTCGACCCATAAACCCCATAATTTTCATAATCACCATTATTTCCATAATTGGAAATATCCCACCCATCAAGAAACCATTTCCCTCTGCAATCGCAATCAATTGGAGTTGAGAGGAGGAGAGAAAACCATGGGAGGCTATTTGATCCATAGAGAACCCATGGACCCACTGCTACTCGAAGCATATGACGACATCGGGCACATTCTCAACCAGGATAGATGGATGGAGTATATCCAACGTTTGCAGGGTTATGACAATGAAGTCACTTTGGAATTCACTTTGAATTTAAGATTTGAACAGTCTATGGGTTCATTTTTAGATAATAAAAAAAAAATGTGGTGGATAAGTTAGGTTTCCTTGCCCAAGTAGCAAGTTCCCTTGTTGTAGGGGAGCCATCTATTGAGCCATAAGAGACAACCCAAATCAAATAAAAAAGAGAAGTGGCTGTCCAAACCAGATACTTTATGTTAATTGATGCAACCACCTAAACCGATACAGAGCAGGGACCAGTAGAGGACAAATAAATTATAGTAGGGCATGGCATCAATGAGAAAAAGGAAGCAGGGGAGGTGGACTACAATATCAACAATCTCCATGTCCATCTCGATTTCTCTAATCATGATTGATTGTTGGTTACATAGGGACATGCAACAATTTTGTATTGGGGGAGATGATGGGTGCCTAAATTGGCAAGTTTTCAACACCCATCCAGTACCTTTTTCCTTACCATTTTTCCACTAGTCATCCTCTCTTGATACCTTCATCATCCTATTTGTCTCACTTTTCACCAAGGTATGAATCTTCCCCCATATGTTACTTTTATTCCATTCTTACATATTTCTTAAGGAAATTGTTACCTTATTGCACTAACATTTCTATACAGGAGAAAATATAGTGGTTTCAATTCCCTAAAAGAGTTGCAATTCCTCCACAAGTGTTGCAACTTGTCTGCACAAGCATAAATTTGTTGCAATTCTGAATGCAACTCTCGTTGTTTTTGTTGCAAATATGGTATTTCACCAATGCAACAATCATCGTTACAACTATCGGTCAGAGATCTCTCCTCACACAAGAGAGTGATGGAAGGCAAGTGGATAACTAGAAGAGAGAACATTTCTCCTACCAACCGTCACCTAACCGATCTGAATCGACATATGCCCACTCTTTTCTAAAATTTGGTGATATTGATGTAAGAAAATGAACAACCTGATTCTCATGGCTATCCATCTATATCTTTTTTTTATTTAGACATCATATGTATTGTATGAAATCTCAGCCTCTCTTGAAACTAAGCGAGGAGATTATTCAGTTGTATTGTAAAACTCAAAGTTTCAATAATTCAATTTCCTTTTTCCTCCTATTCATTTGATGGCATGTTGATTATTTGAGTGTCTACTGCATTCTTAGACCAATACTTTGTCTAAGGAGGCAGTACCCCTCCTTAGCTCGGTACTATTTGTAGAAGTAATTATAATTATATGTCCATTTTCTTATTTATTTTCAACAATTATTTGATCAACATCTAGTAACTTCCTATTGTTGTAGCTTTTGATTGTTGACATCGTAGGGTAGTAATATTTGGTTGATGAGCAGTAGCTATAATCTCTCTTCCTTATTTATTTCCAGCAATTTCTCTATAGAAATTTTGTGCTATAAATCTATTGTTTCCTCATTATTGCAATTTATTTTAAAACCACACTTCTAAATTAATTGAAGTATAATTACAACATCTTTTATTTACCTTCATTTATTTCCTTCCATTCCTATTTAAAATTCATTCTCGTTGTGATTCTGGTTGTCATAACTCGCACTGATGTAATTTGGGTTGTTGTAACCTGAACCGCTGCAACTCTAGTTGTTGCAACTCCGACTGTTGTAACTCTCGTTGTTGCAAATCATGTTGTTGCAACTCCGACTGTTGTAACTCTCGTTGTTGCAACTTAGGCTGTTGCAACTCTGCACCTATTTTTCTAGTTGACAATTGTGTAAGTTTGCAATTTAAGGTAGTTTAGCTCTTTTCATTTACAATCACAATGTGGTGAAATCTATAAGGATTGAGTACATGAGCTATAACACAGTCGTCACAATAATCAAAGACATCCTAAATACTTGAACAAGTCACCTTTATTATTTTTGCAAGGTTGATTTACCTTCCGCAAGTGTGATTTACTTTCTGCAAGTGTGATTTACTTTCCATAAGATCGATTTACTTTCACAAGTGTGATTTACTTTTCGTAAGATTGATTTACTTTCTCCAAGTGTAATTTTCTTTCCACAAGTGTGATTTAATTTCCACAAGTGTGATTTACTTTTCTCCAAGTGTAGCACCCTTTTTCTATAAAGTACAAGAAGCAATATAAGTTGGTGACTTGATTAATAATTTTGATCTTTTGTTTTATGGAATTTTATCGAAAGTACTACAACTCATTGGAAATTATAGCATTATAATTGTATATACGGTGCACAACATATCATATGTAAGATACTACCTTGGATTGATAATTAAATGCACAACTCTTCAATTACTTACTAAATTAATTAGGAAGTAATTGAAAATTTTGTCACTCTTCAACAATGTTTCCATATCTTGTGCCCAAATTCCTTAATTATGGCCATTCGAACCACAAGCTTTGGCTTGGAACTCATAATTTTTATCTACTAATCTAATTCCAAATTTAGTCCGCAAGTCAAAACCTTGAGCAAATCTACCATACATATCTAACTTGTCAAGAGCATCGATAGCCTCCACAAGACTTGTAGCTAATAGGTTAGATCTCAAACTAGTAGCTTTGCTACCATGTTCGTGAATCAGAGGATTATGTAGATAAGGGAGTAAGTATTCCAAGAGAGAGGTGATGTCTAAAGACATGATTATAGCACTTAAGTACAACTAAGCATAACTCAACATACAAGAAGTGTAACAAACCAAAATATTTCCATACACATGTTTAAATATGTTGTTCACCATATCATAAATCAACCAATAGGGTCATTTTATATAGCACCAACATCTAACCAACTCCCTTGAAGTGATGAAGATGAGGTCTACATAGATTGGTTAGGGCGCATAACAATCTCCTTTATTTCTACCTTGTTCTTTGCACTAGTCAATTTTTATGTTCTAACTACCCAACTAGTCGACTTCTTAGTCAACCACATAGTTGATCACTCAATCGACCTCCCAATCAACTCTCGTAGTCAATTGTCAACTATCCATTAATTGTCTCCAAAAGATCTAGAAATGTGAGAGAAAGGATTAGTTTAAATGCATGCCATCACTATGTTTCTAATGTTCACTTAGAAAATAATTAAGGAAGATTAATTCTTGATATACAACCCATATTAATATTATAACTTTGTTATTGAGTTAGAATTTTATTTTGAATAGTTAATATTGTTATGAAGAATTCTTATAAAATCCAATTTAGAAAGAGGATAATGAAAAAGAAGTAAGCATAATCAATAAGGGTTTGATTGATTTCTCATGTTCATTCACCATTCTAATTAAAAGACAAATGTATTCAACAATGATTTCTAGTGTTAAAGTTGAATTAATTTTGTGTTAGTTTCATAAGAAAAACACATAAAGAAATAAGGAAAAAAACATAAAGACAACGTGATTAAAAGGTTTATAAAGAGAAGAGGATCTAAAATATCGACACACAATAAACAAAATCTTAATTTTCTTATCTCATGTTTAGTCAAGTTGTCTTTAAACTGCCTCAAGGAGCATTTTCTAGTTTTGAAGTTTACACTAAAGGACCAATATTCTTAAATTTGTGTGTAATGTTTCTTAATCAATCGTTGAAGGCAATTAAATTTTAATACTGGTGTAGGATCCCTATTTTTACATGTTTGGTACAGACTGTAGGATCTCGTTTTAACTACCTCATGATGACATTTATTTACCTTTTTACCTTTAAAGTGCATTTTTTTACTCAAGAGGTGATTATTCTAGCCTAGTATTGCATTTTCCTTGTTTTAATGAAAAAGATGTGTTTAAATTGTTCAAGTTGATGAAATTACTGGATTGTTCCTATAGTGTTTGGACAAGATCTCGTAACTGCCTCGAAAGTTATGATACTTGCCAAACTTCCCATCCAATTCGAGGATGTGGGTTTTGTTGAGGAACGTGTATACACAAAAGTTGTTGTCTAAATCAGACAAATCTCCAACAAGGAAAACATTGATCATGGTTAACCTTCTAGGCGAACGAATCCTGTAGTATGTGAGTCTATTGGTATTTCATGCCTTCGACCATGAAATCGTAACAAGATGACCAAATATGTATTTCTATTCCATTCCTTAAATTGTTCAAATCAGAGATTATAATTTCCCGGTTATCTTTAGTGAAATTGGTACGAGATTTGATGCACCATAATACTTGCTCTGTTGAAATGTAATTGTATAAGTATTGAAGGCATTCGTTCCTGGGGAGATAGCAAGTGATATCTAACAATAGAAGGGAAGGGGATTGAAAATCTGTTCAAATTATGTACTTTGTTTTTATAATGAAATACAAGACAGTTTTATGCATGTTCAACTCCTGAATTTTTGAGTTCATAGGTACATAGTGGGCGTACTTCTAAGTGAAGACAAGCCCCCCTTCATCTCAGAAGTAGCACCCTAATTAGGTTTTAGATGTGTATTAGAAATAGTGTGGTTTTATGTTCTTACATAATATTTGTGTCTCGCATTTTCGATTATTTTAATTCATGTAGCATGCATGACATGATAAGGTAGTGAATGTTAATTGATTGATGTTGTAGTTTTACTTATGTTTCATGGCTTGAACTAATTCTTGTTGGAACAAGATTCTCATGCTTACTTGTCTGTCAATGTGAATAGTGATTCTTTGAACATGGAGTTGTTAGAGCTGCAATCTATGCACACACATGTCACTAATTATTCATTGGTTGGAAACTGCTCATCATAAGAAACTTTCCTGCATTAATTCATTTCTTATATTAATTTCTCGTATCTTTTAATGAAGGTTGACAATCTAATTTATGAAGTGAACTAAACGAAGTATTGTTGATTAAAAAATTTTATACTTAACTTTCAATTCTACCTTAATGATTTATACTTAACTTTCAATTCTACCTTAATGATTCATTGTTAGATGATCATAAACTAGTTCTAGAGAGTTTTGTCTTATAGTTAATTAGGGAGTGGTGTGTTAGTTGAATTTTTTTATGTAACACCCCCTCTCTAAACCGTAAGTATATGTAATTAATCATTATTGGTGATTTCCATGCAATGTAATGTAATTATTTTAAATATTGTTTAACTATAAATGCCAAAAATTGACTGTGGGGTGAAGCCTTAAACTATTGGCCATGACATCACTAGGGGAAGGAGTGAAGAAAACCTAGAGAGGGGTTCCTCATGATAAAGAGGACCCAAACCTCCTTGTTGATAATATTTGATTTTGGGAATATTTAGATATTTCCTTTAACTCTGATTTCAAATAAAATTAGTTAATGAGGAAGGGATGGTGGTTAAGAAACAAACCACCTTCAATGAATATAGTTATTGGAAGACCTAGCTAGGATAGTTGAACTATCAGCCAAAGGTACCACAAAGTACCATCCCTGCAGTAAATATTGACCACACAGATTCCTTCTGACAAAAGGAAGGAGATAGGTTGAGAACCTTCCCAAGTGATGCATGCAAGAGAAGCACACTAGGGTAGAAAAAAAGAGGGAGAGGTCAAATATCTCACCAAAAAAAGGGGGGCAGGGGACTCGAGAGGGGTTCAAAAGAGAGGTATGTAGAAGACCCGAAGAAGAAGAGATTTGTTGCTGCAAGAGAAGAAGCGTAGAGAATTCCCTGGTGGTATCATGGTTTGGCACAGGGGTGTCCAAAATGCTAAGAATGAATGCATTTGAGCCTACGGTTGGGTGGAAAGGTGAACACCCACAGTCGGTTTCGTTGGTTATGTTATGTAAATAGATAAGTAGTCTTTATACTCTGTGTAAATGAATTGTAATTGTACTAAAACATTAGTCATGCCTACTAACAAATTGAATTTTTGTAATTACTATAAGTCTATGTGCTTGAAATAATCATGAAGTTGCACATGTGATTGTACATGAAATATGAGCACTTTGTATGGATCCCTATTAAATAATTTAACTAGGGGTTTATAATTTCTAGAATGCACAGTAGAATGATTTCTATATGGGGTTTCCTGATGAAGGGAATCAAACAATGGTCTGAGTAAGGCCAATATCATCTGAAAACTTACGTTTTCCTTCATGCAACAAGGTTTAGAATTTCATATTTGTTAAGTCTAGGGATAGAATCTCATCGTTTGAACCTCCTTAGTCACTGTAGCGAACAATAACTGTCGATCTTAGAATGAGGATCGATCTTAACCATCCAAGGATGAGTTACCTACTCATTGAAAGATTCCTTGCATAGTCCGATGAGTCACAGTAGCCATTAATCTAAATAAGAGAGTTAATCTCAGTCATCCAAAATATGGGTTGGTTACCTACCAAAGTCCCTTGTAATTTAGTGAGAAAGTTGCAATTGTTGGATGGGTAGATCGATAGATCCCCACCATTTCTCAATTACACAAAGATCATGAGGGAGATCTGTGACTCAGGGCATCGAAGCATCATAACCTGGATGATTTCTAAGTAAAAAATCTTTGGAATTCCTCGACACGTCAATTTCCAGGGACCATGGCTCTAGCCCCTAGTTCCATGTCTTTAGTGATCCAAATGGATCTTGAAAGGCTCAAAAATAAAAGTTCTCAAATTTTCAAGAGAACAATATGATCATGAATTTCTCATCGCAACATTTCTGGTGGTGCAAACTAATCGAAAAATGGAGTCTGTATGCAAAAGTTATCGCAATCTGAAGTTTGGGTCAAACAGGTAAAAAGTCAACTGGTCAAGGGACATGTGGAAGCTTCAGCATGTGACACATGGAAGCTTCTAAATTCGACAAGTGGCAGCCATCAGGTGATGACATGTGGTATCACTATTTCATGAAAAGTGGCAAGGGTTCATGATGACAAGTGTCAAAGTTTTGATAGTCCATGTGGCAAAAGATTGGCCAACCATGGGTTGACACATGGTCCAATCCAAGGGTGCCACATGAGACCATGGCCAAGGCCTTAAAAAGGTAAAATTTATATTATTGGACTCCATGGGATTCGATCCCATGACCTGCCTCGTCAAATGACTTAAGCACAATGAGCTAACCACAAAGGGTGAATTACTACTTTAGAGAAAAAACCCACTTTTCAAAAATTTAAACTTAAGCACCTTTTCCAGCTAAGGGAGGTGTGCCCCTTAGAACTATGCCACATGTCCCTCATATGACCATAAAAGGGGGGAGAACGCCCTAACTAAGGGATTAAGCATATTTTTTGCCAAATTTTGGGTTTTGACCTTATTTTAGTGGATTTTAGTTGATTTTTAGTGATTTTTGAGAATTTTTGGCCCTCTGAAGGGGATCTGAGCCCAATATGAGGCCAAAACATTTGGGGAAAGTTGGATTTCGACCCCCAACTCAGAATATATATAAACCAGAGGTATTTGAAACTCCAAAAAACAAGTTGAGAATAGGAGAAATGTTGTAGAATTGTGAAGCCAAAGACATTTTTATGCAGGGAAGCCAAGGAGGAGAGGAACTTTGTGGACCAATTCCGGGAGCTTCACTCAACCGTTTTCAATTTCGTCAGTTGTGTTGGGTTCTTAAGGTCGAGAAGAACACATCCAAACCATTTTGTAATCCATTTGACACTTTTTTGATGTACTTTTGAAGCTTTTAATAGATATAAGAAAGCCTTTCCCACTGAGACAAAGGCCCGAAGACGTAGGCGATCTTGCCAAACTTCGTTAACAACTTTGTTTTTATGGTTTGTTTATTATTTTTGCTTACTTTCAGATATAAATATATTATTATGGCTATTATATCATTAATTCTTCCTTTTTCTTCAATTCCTAAATGGTTAATGAAATCATGCTTTAAAACTTAACCATAGTCTTTAAAAGATATTTTCAGATCATTTGGTTATAAGCGTAAACATGAGAGAGCGAGGGTGATTTCAGAAGTGACATGTCACGCTAGCCTGGAAGATAAGAGTCCAATATATTGACACTTGTCAGCATTTGATTTGTTGGAAAGTCAATTGTGGACCCTGGGTAGGCTCAATCCTTCGGAAGAGCGCCTTGAAACCTAAGTCGTCAAATCTGGAGAGCCTGTAGATCTAAGTCATAGATATCGTAGTGAAGTCTAGGGGTCGTAAAACCATGATTAACTACACTTAATCATCTTGTAATCCCCATAAAATGGACCTTGGGGAGTTTCAAGATGCAGGAGATGGGTAAAGAGTCACGGTCTCGATGCCCGCGGTTACCTGGCGAAAACATGTTTCATCCTATGGATATCACATGAGGGACAAATCCCGCCATCGATAATGATCATAGATCCAATATGGATCGTTTATCCCATTTAAATAAACCCAACTCTTGTCGTGGAACATCATGGAACTTGGAGAGTGTTGGAACCTTGCGCTCCATGTGTCATCTTGTGAGAGGATTATCATGTCATCATGACGTTTCTCGACATCGAACCCTCAGGGCGTAAAATATTCCCCAATATGAAAGTCTCACCGAGGGCTGAGGTCTGCCAAGATGAGAACCGTTGATTTGCATATCAAGGACTCAACCTCCATCGTTTGATATCTTAAGCTGCTACCACATTGGAGAAGTGGGAGGAGCTCTGAAAACCATCAGATCTAAGCATGCAAGATCTTGTTCGTTGAACTCATAGACTCATAATCCCAGGAGTTAACATAATTAACCTTCCCTTAATATGAGGTTACCCTGATTAAACCATATCATAATCCTTGGACATCAGGATTTGGATATTTTCATGGTTGTAGTTCGTTGACAAATCCTCAATGTTTGATACCCAACGGTGACGCGTCATGCCATCAATGATACCACATGTTGTAACAAGAGTTGTGCCATGTGTCATGCCATTTTGACACATTTGGATGAAGGTCCAGGTGGAAAAATCGTGTCATGTGTCAATTAGTATGGGTGTCAGGTGGCATGACCAGATAAGGCATGTGCCTAGGATGCCAACTATATCTCGGATTTCGGACCATCGAGAGATAGGGAAATAGGACTTATGAAAATGGTCGATAGTCGATGCCTAGTAGATCCAAGATGATGTCATATGACTTCATTCAATGAATAGGAAGCAAACAAGTGTCCATATCGTATTGGGAAAACCTTGGGAGCTGTGATGATGTGTATGTCGTATCATCCCACATGGGAGGTACACATGTCACATGGTGAGCATGCCATGTGTCAAGTATTTTTAGTATTTTTAGTTAGAGCTCCATGGGGAAATGTGTGCCACATGTCATGAGGTGAAAATGGTCACGTGTCGTTCCATGGTCAATACAAGTGTCACGATAAGATAGTGTTGTGTGTCCTAAGCGCCAACTCATCTCGGATCAGAGTTTTTGGGCTTTGCAAATAGCAAAAAGAATGAGGTTTTGGGGTCTCGATGAATGGTGGATAGGTGTCACCAGCTGGTGAGAGAAGATATCTAGAGGATTTGGATCTCAATATTTAGCATGGAAAATGGCCGACATCCCAATGGTTAATGTCCCAAGATGACATCAGTTGGTGTAACCAAGCCAATTCCTGGTGGAATAGGTGGCAAGTGCAACACCTGCAACCACACATGCGCTAAGGGTGACATGTTCTGACATGCCAGTACCACATCGGATGGGCACGATGATGTGGATCCATGTGAATTCCATGTGGAAATATGGAGGCATTTGGACAATAAAGGCCAAAAACTTCAAAGGACCGTAACTTTTGATCTAGAGCTTCATTTTGAGAAAACTCACAGTCATTGGAAAGTTCTTGGTGAGTAGAAGAAGATGGTGTCCTCAAAAATAGGTTTGGATATGGTTTAAGGAAAGAAAAAAATTAATACCACATCCCTTAAAGGGGTACTTAGGGGTTTGGGTGCGTTACAAGTGGTATCAAAACAGGCTACAACATTAGGCCTAGATGGGCCAGAGAATAGTCATAAATACTTGTATATTAAGGTTAAGGAGAACTTGTTTAAAAGAGTTATTTGTGTTTAAAAGTTTTTCTAATATATGCATGAGTTCGTTAAGGAGGAGGAAAGCATATTGAAACTGTACCTTGGAAATTATGGCTAAATCTCAATAGAGGAATTATGGTGTTCCTTTGTCAAACCAATAGCTACTCTTACAGGAGTAGGGAATTACTAGTAGGCATAAATGGTAAATACCTAAATAAAAAAACGAATGTATGGTATAATCCTATTATAGGATTGTATGAGTCCGGTAAATTAATGAAATGGTGGTTGTAATGTTTCCTGTGATGATGAGTTGTTGAATCCTTGTAAATTATGATTGTTTCTTAGAAAAAGGCTAATCCATGTATGTATAATTCCTCATGTTTAAAGGAATGACGGGTAAATTTGTAAGGTTAGTTTATTTGACCTTTGAAGAATGAAACTTGTAGCTGGGATAATCTAGTTAAGCTAAAGAAAGAGGAGTCCTTTGGGATTGTTGCTAATCCTTGTCAAGAGGTAAAGTGATATGAGCACATGATCCAATTGTGAGCTCATGTTTGTACTAAACAAAATACAAATGCTTGTATCCCTAAGCACTTATTATGGATGAAAATGCAAGGTATGGATATGTTGTGATGCATATGGTTATAAAATAAGCATGTACGTAACATGCAAATAGACTTATTATAACTTGTGATGAGTTGTAAGGTATGATCTATTGATGGGTCATTATTTTCAATAATGACTAGATGAAAGCAAGGAAACTAACAACATGAATGAAATGTTAATAATGTTGATGTCTGGTGCCTTATGAGTATAGGGTTGTAATGATAAAATAAAGGGATAATATGAAATGCTAAAAGAGCAATGAGCAAGAGTGACCTAACTTGTTGGTTGTTATCTTGTAAAGAGGGTAGCATAATTATGATTTTCTTGGTGAGATTAGTCATGTAAATGACTGAGAGCTCCCATAAAAAATGGGAGATGCTAAATAAATGTGAATGAATGATGTAAATAGGTACAAGTGATGCACATACTTAGTATATGTAGATATACATATAAGGACATTATGTGACTTCGTGATCAAGTAGGTTATGAGGAAATATGTGTACTTGCCAGTCTAAGTAACACCATGGATTCATGGTAGACCCTATATTGGAGGGTTTGATTGTCTTGATGGAATAATATCCCGAGGAGGATGTGTTCCATTTTCTCAGGAAAATCCAGTGTAACTTGTTGAAAGAGTAAAATAGAAAGAATGCTTTGATGTAACGGGATAAAATTCTCTACTGTCATAAAAGAAGACAATATGTATTTTCCCTTGAAGATGGCATGGAAATGATTCTGAACAATCGTGAGTTAAATAATTTTAAAGTAAATATGTTTATAAAATTAGGTAGTGTGCCTATAGTAGACACATAACATATTGATGCATGTGGTTGAGTGCATAAAAACACATTATAAATTCAAACTGATGGATGTACCTATTTAAATGTAAATCTGAATTGCATAGTAAGAATTCATACTTATATTCTTTATGGAATATTGGGTAAATTTTTGAAGGAACAAAATTGAGGTAGACTCAAAGTTGAGGTCATCTTAGATAGTGATGGATATGCAACAAGAGAGTTGCATGTTGAAGAAGTTCCTATGGAGGCACTGTGTGAAACACTCTATTTGGAGAATAAAGTTATAATCTTAAGGACTGTTGAAATAATAAACAATGGGTTGCAAAGTATAATTATACAAGAATTCTGGATTACATTCTAAAACATAATGCATGCATAGGAGACATACCAATGAATAGTGACCAATCTGATTGGTAATGTGCTGAATGCATTGGTTTATGATTAATTTGTGAACCAAAATATTGTTGTTGTAGCATATTAATTTACCCAGAAAAGTCAATATGAACTTGACTAAGCCTACTCAAGGAAGAGAGCAAGAAGATCCCAAGAGGGATAGATTTTTGAAACGAAGAAGGAGAAAAGTTGGAATACATTTTTCACTATCAACTCTGAATAATGAGACAGAGTTGTGTTCTTTGAGCAACTGGGAAAATAAGTGCAGTTGATAAATGAAAGATAAAATTGATGAGAATCCATTAACTCATCTTTGGTTGTATATTATGTTTCTCTGGGACGAGAATACTGAAATGTTGGTTGTGTAAATACTCTAACATGAGAATGTTGATAATTGTGTATGCACAACTGAAAATTAATTGTGTTTTCACTCATGAATACATTGAGGGCAATGTGATAGAGTGCATATAGATATGTTGGAGCGTATTTGAAAATGTTTTACTAATTTAAATACAAGCATTTTATGTAACATGACAACTAATATGCTTTTTAATGTGATGATGCATGTTATATGTAGGAAATTATTAGACTATTGGAAAGGATAGCTGCTAATGGTGGATAGCCTCAAGTAGAGGTTAAATGCAAGAAGGTTATTGATAAGAGATTGATTAAAGAAATTTGGGAATCCTTGGGAAGCACCATTGTTGAGGTAATATCAAAGAGAGTGCTAATAGACATATTGATCCAGGAGGATCTAGGAATGCTCACAGAGGTATAGGAGGATCTAGAACACGCACAGGAGTCTAGAAGGGATTAGAAATGTTAAAAATTTGAATGGCTCAAAATCTCTTGAAAATGCTTTCAATGCATAGAGCTCGTCGCAATATTTCTGATGGTGCAAGAATCATCTCAAATGAAGTTTGTGTGCAAAAGTTATGGTTGGTCAAAGTTCAGGTCAACCAGGGCAAAAGTCAACCATAAAGAGACACATGGCAGGATCACAGTTTAACAAGTGGCAACTCGATGTTGAAAATTGGCAGGTGACATGGCTATGTATGGCACAAGTGGTTCAATCATAAGTTGACACATGATATTGGAAAGCCAATGAGAGGTTGCCACGTGGCAACCTCCCATTGGCCATTATGGTTTATGTATATAAAAATTTATGGAGTCAACAGGGTTCAACCCCATGACCTTCATATCCACCAAAGTATTCACATAGCTCCCACAAACATCACACCACACATTGGATCTTAAAATCTAAATGGCACATTATATATTTAAAATTAAATAAAGTGTCATTTTGGTGGCTAAAGGGTCGAGGGCCTAAGCCCTTGACCCTCAATCCCTAGTTTGTTGTTGTCATATATGACCTACACCATAGCGGAGGGGGATCAACTCAGAAGTAGTGTTATACCCATGTTTCCCCCAGTTTTAAAATATAACTATAACTGGACAAGAGACTATGGCAGACTAAATATGTATGAATGTTTGATTTGATGAACCCTTTTATAAAATGGTCAATGTATGTTTTTTTGTTATTAATAAAATTTGAATATGTGTTGCACAACTACTAAAAGGGGGAAAGTTTTCCAACATAGACCATGGATCCTATGAGAGAGATGGTGAAGAGAAACCAATATTGGTCGAGATGATCGTCACCAAAACAGTACCTACTAGGTGTAATTTCTCAATAGTCCTCTGACCCACAAATGAATTACCAATTAGGATGGTAGTTGGAAGGCCATGCTTAAGAGTTAATGAGGAGATGGGGCAAGGTACCCATCTGTAAGGCTTCCAGGCCTGACCACGAATTGGGATTTGGACCCACACAACCTTGCTGAGGAAGGAAATAAAGGAGGTAATTCAGGGATAGAGACAGATATGTGAGATAGTAGAGTAGAGAAAACACTCTCCCAAGAAGAGAAGGGAAGTATAATTCGACTCAGAAGTTGAAATAAAAATCTTATCAGTAAGCTCATTTTGGTTGAAAGAAGCCAAGGACAGGGTTTGGCTACAAGATGATAAACGAGGTTGACAAGTGACTGAGGAAGTACTCATGCAGACCTCCTTGCTTGGATTAGAGAAAACCAGACACCCAGTTCCTGTGGGAGGAGGAGAGTAACCTTCATCCTTGACTGTTGTGGAGAAAAGAGAAATAATCTCTCTCAGAGCATCATGGTCTAGCTCGAGGGTTTCTAGTGGTAAATCCGTTAGGAGTGACTATGTCTATGGTTGGGAGGAAACGGACACCCCTTTCAGTAGTTGCTTCACATTTTCCAGTTCTGATAAATATTTTCATACTCTATGCATTATATTGGATGTGATGATGAAATGTTTGTGTTTATGATTTAGTCTTGTAGTATTTGAATAGTTATTAGATAGGCTCGTTTGCCTCTGTAAACTGCTATACTTCATTGCTTTCAATTTATCTTAGTTTTGTTGATAGATAGTTATGAGAGGTGAATCTACATGAGAGATGGGGTAGGATTGACTGAAAATGTCTAAGTCCTGCCAACCTTTTGAAGTTTACCTTAGCAGGAATGTCAAGTTCGATTATGTGGGAGAAGGGCGTTTTTCCTTTAGACTATTCACCCATCTGACTGAGGGATAGTTCCCATGCCCTTAAACCCTTTACTACATAAAAAAAGGATTTGCGCTTAGCTCATAATATTTTCCAAGAGACCCATGTGACCAGGGCCTAGGAACCCTGCGTTATTCCGAAAGGAGCTAGCTATTTCAACTTCGACACTTCGAGACTTGTGACTCCACAATCCTCGAAAGTAGTCGAAGGCAAAAGTCGTGAATCGATGAGGTTCATCGATCTGGGGATTCAATGTGGATCTCTCTTAGTTATTATATTGGACGTAGGAAGGAAGGTGTTAAGCGCTTCGTTGAAGTGATACTTACGAAGATTAGGAATGGTCTAGCACTGAAACTCCCGAATGCTGGAGTTGCGGAGTAAATCTGGACCATTGAAAAGGGAGGGATACAAGTCCATAGATCAACGATTATCAAGGAGTCTGGGTATTCAGCGATTTAGAGATGTGTGAGTTTCCCCCGAAAGTCTGAAAGCCATAGTAAACCCTGGTCGTAGATGCTAGGTACATGTGGAAATAGATCTGACATGGTCTGGAAGGAAAGACGGGAGATACACGCCAAACTCCTGAATGTTGAACTGCCGAAGTGACGAGGATCATTGGATGAATGGGTATGTGGCAAGTGATCTCGTGGTTCGAATACTTCGTACTCCGAAGGAATTTGGCCAAGGGTTTTCAAGGAGTGAAAACTACCGAAGTCGCGAACGTCGAAATAGATCTCGGTCGTTGATAGGAAGAGGATGTGTGGTGCTAGATCCAAGAGTATGGAGACTTAGCTCTCCGGGGGATTTTCGTTGAGAGGATTCAGTAAGCTCTGAAGCCGGAGCCGTGAAGTAATGAGAAACGTAGATCTATGGATCTACGTGGAATCTTATGGATCTTTATATTGAAGGAATGAGCAGTTATCAATCTATTATGATGTGGCTTGATGATGTCATTCGATGTGGCATGAACCCGCATTACATGTGCCATGTGTCACCCAGTTTTGGACGATTCACATACCCATTGTTCTTGATTAGAGCATGAAACCTATCACCCCCTATCAAGGACACGTGTTACCCCTTGACCCTCATCATGTGTTAGCTTATGGTTCGTGGTTGCCTAGCCTACATGGTTGGTGACGTATCCATGACCTCGAGAGTTTGGATAACTTCAGAGTTTGTAATATTTAGGGTGTGGTACCATATAGGAACGTTCGACGTAAATCATGGATCGCTAAAGGACCAAAGCCATGTGGCAAGTGTTACACATTATTTTCGTCATCCCTATGA
>SNQJ01S0007526.1:15517-35523 GCA_010110895.2 Picea sitchensis | reverse complement strand
ATGTTATCTCACATGGAATTCGTTCACTAGAGGTTCACCCGGATTCCCAATTAGTAGTACGTCAGTTGAACGATCATTACCATGTGCGTGATCCTACTTTACTCGGACGATTCCTATGGGTACGTCTTTTAGAATGACAATTTGATTTTATTGCATATTATCATATTCCTAGGAGTTTTAATCATGTATCTGGTGCTTATGCTAATTTTGTTTTAGATTGGCATTTGTCACATAATTAAAAGAAAATAACACCATCTAATCAATGTACACATTGTAAAATATAAGTAAAGTCGAAGATCCTTTTTATATATTTCAAAAAATATGGTGTTTATAGTACAAAATGGGGCTAACATCCTCAATATACATATATAGTTGGTATCATAATATCCCACAACAACTATGCCTGTGGCACCGGATGTGTATCATGGTAGAAAACCACGACATTTGCGAGACCCCGAAAGAGTTGTACCCATGCCCTAGGTACACCAACCACCTATCGTTCCATGGCTTCAGGTAGATCCTCTACCTGAAACATGGGTATTCTATGAGTCAGACGCGACAGATTGCCCTGCATGTTTTGTAGCACCCTCTTGGCTTCTCCTCCCGTCGTTTCGTCTCCCCGGTTCCTCCGTCGATGTCGAGTAAAACCCTCTAACCGTCATGGACCTGCGTCTGTGACACACATAATCTCTAGTCAATACTTAAGCACCATCCAAAAATATTTTTGTCGTAATTATACAAAAATACAAAAAAATGAAATATGTAAAAACATTTTGACATACCTATGTCACCATAAGCAGCCCCTGGTGGAAGTGGCATGTCTAGATCTCCTCTAAATTCGATCCGCTCATAAGGATAGTCATCTAGAGCGATGACATGTCGCCGCCACCAGCAGAAAAAGTCCTCGTTGTAGGGTGTAGGCACCCTACCTCCTCCCTGTCACCTCATCACATCGTTCCACTCTTCCATGGTTGGATCGTGAGGTCCTCTCAGGAGAATCTCAATTCTAGGTCCCAAACCTGGAACCCCCTCGAAAAAAAAACTACATAAGATGGAGGAAAACCCAAAATTTATTTTACCCCCCTGCTTACACTCCGTCAAATGGCTCTTCATATTGGCCAGTAGTGAGGTACACCAGTCGTACACTGTGGGTCTTGCACACTGCACTGCATAGAACATGAGCAACCTTAATGCCTAGTGCAACGAGGTTGAACTTGTGATCCTGGTCAAAACCAGGACAATGATTTTTAGACTCAGGTTGTTTATTGCCTAGATAGGGACTTGAATTCCTAGCTTAGGAGTCCCATATACACAGTGGGAATCGATATATTCTTCTATCTTCATCCCATTATCTTCTCCCTACGACTTGAGGTTCACAACCTCCCATCGGCGTGATAGACTAGTCAGAAAGTATATGTCCTCAAATTCAATTCTCAATGGTTTCCCATCGAGAATGAAGCTCTCACTATTAGGGTTCCAGTAACCCACCAACATCTCCAACAACCTCACTTGGGCTCTCATTCCTTTGAGCACCCAAAACTTATACAAACCACATCGTTTTAAGGTCATTTGGGCCACCAGATCTCGATCTATAGTGGCATCAACCTCCTCATGCTCCCTTTCTTTCCATTCAAGCACCATCCTGTCAAAGACAAACACAATTTTGAGTTAGAACCCTTCATTTTAGCCATTTGTGCACCTGTACGTGGCTTCCTTTTCCCACAGTCGTGTGTAGGGCTCAATATACGCAGCCTGTGGGTCACACATGCGTGTATACCTTTTTGTATATGCGACCTAAACAAAGCCAGCCCACGTACACCGATATCTATGATTTGCACCTTAAAAAACTAAAAATTTAAAACCTAATTCAAAAATGTAATCCATTGAAATTGAAGAGGAATAGATCAAGAATTACATGATCCAGACAGCTCATGATATCGTAGTCGGATGCTCCTGCAATCGTTGTTTGACTCTTGGAGGAATTTTGGTCCAATTTGCACTAGTCGGGTAAAAAATCAAAATGGTATGGTAATTTTTTATTTTATTACTATTTATAAATCATTTTTACCCACTTTCTATAGTTTAAACCATTGTTTTTACCTAATGGACTAATACAAACGTGGATCGAGTTGGTTCTTGCAGTTTTAACTTGGGATTCCTGTAGATTTCAATACTTTGTCTATCATTCGTCACCTTAGGCAGGTATGTTGATTACCCAGCATATAGGATAGGTATCCATTCCATTATGCATTTTTGCATTATCCTATACCTGTCGCTTTTTATGCCCTAGGTACGAACCCATTTGTTACGACACAGAACCTTCCATCTGCTATAAAGTCGTGTCGTTATCAAGTGGTAGAGACTTACCAAACATGGGTGCCCTGGTTAGAGTAACCAGTCGGTAGAGAAGACTCAATAACGAGCTCATCTTCCTAAGGTCATGCTAAACCCAAAATTATGATGAAAGGACTCAAATAATTTTGTGCTCTGTTCAAAGGCAACACGACTGCTACCAATATAAGATAATACTCCCTTCCCACTTGTCTTTTTTGTTTTTTCATAACAACCAAATGCTATGATACAGAGGAGGAAACGAGTGTCGCAAGTAAGAAAAACTAGTTCCAACAGTGGAAGATACCTATGTTCAATGCAGGGAAGTGCATGCGGGAGATGGACACTCGGGGAATATTCCCTCCTAGGTATAGGGTGTCAAATTGTGAAGGATATAAACAAGGATCTGCTTGGTTGAGGATGAAAAACTGTTGAGGCAAACAATTTATAACGCAAAGAGAGAACCGGCTATAGGCTCAATACTGCAAGCAGGGGCATGAGATGTACACGGGTTGTAGTGGATTCAAGGTTACCTACCAATGATGAAAATAGGGCCAGGGTGCATGATAGGACTAAATTATCATGTGATTCTGAGACAAACTAAGCGTATGGCCGACATGCAAAGTCAAGAGTTCTGAGGAGTGGCCAACACAAGTTGATAGACTTTCTTTGAACAAGAGCATGAGACATATGGTGGACTCTGAAAACATAGAGAAGACTCATGTTTGGTAAGTCTCTAATATTTTTCCACTTGTACGCACCCTACAAGCTATACATCATGTGTATACGCTGGTTGCTCCACTACATCTCGTGTACATCAGGATTTGTGCCAGAAAATCAAAATTTAATGTTGAGTTTCCATGTCACGACAAGAGATCTCTGATCCTTGGCCTTCCATATACTGGAAACGTTCTGACTTGGCCCTTTAGTTTCATTTTGAAGGCTATAAAGAAGCTAATTCTGAGCTATGGAAAAGGAGAGAGAATTCAACTTTGAGAGAAAAGTTACTCTGGAGAAATTATTACTTCATTATTGATTATGCATCCCTTTGTCCTTTAAGTATGAAGACGGTGTTCAGCCCCCAAGCTCTTCCCTTATTGATGGAGAACCTCTTTGTACCCTTTCTATGAGCATGCCTTTAGTGGAGGATTGAAGTGGTGGAGGCCCAATTGGAAGGAACTTGGTTTCTTGGTTCCGAACCGTGATGATACGGAAGTCTGTAATGTTTTCTCTTATGTTGATCATTTATTAATAGAAATACTCCTTTCTCGTCCAATTGATATCTTGCAAATATATGAATTTTTATCCATGGGCATGTTTTTTTTGTATATTAATGGATTATGCTATCTAATGTGCTAACCTTTTATATTATCACTATATGCTTTCTCTGCTTGTTTGTTGAGAACCTGTTGCAGGTATAAAGCTTTGGGTCGATGTGCTCAATGGTGGACATCATCAAACGTTTGGATGAGGTAGGCCTCTTTCTTATCTTTCTTGCACATTAGTTTATATAGCATTGGTTCACCCTAGCCATAGAGATATTTTCCTCGTAACACTATGCCAGTCATGTTGGGGATTTGCTTCTAGCCTATGAAAGTCATGTCGGGAGCATGTCACTAGCCACTATAAGTCATGTTGGGGGCATTCATATACGATTGAGAAGCCTATACGTGTAAGACGTAATCCCAAGCTCCTTTGTAGGATTTGCAAAGGAGATTTCCTTACTCGTTTGTGCCCTGTTACTACTGTGGTACAAGAAGTGTGGTCCTTCCCTAGGGGCCCTTTGGGTTCTGAGTCATATTTGGCTTCCCAAAATTCCTTTGTTGATATAGCATTCATGCCGATGAAATATTCAGCTGACACCCCTCTTCCTTTAGGGGTCGATGCATCCCTTGACCTTGTTTTCTTTCATATTGTTCAACCAACAGTTGTGTTGATGCAATCTTCGACTGACACCACTCCTACTTTTGGGGGTGACACATCTTTTGACCTTGTTGTCTCGCATCCTATTCAACTAGCAGCTGAAGAAGTGGTCGTGTTGATGCAATCTTCAGTTGATCCCACTCTTCTCTTGGAGAGTGACAAGCCTAAGGAAGTGACATTGTCGATGCAATCTTCGATCAATCCCACTCTTCTTTTGAAGGGTGATGCGTCCTTCAACCATGTCCTTAGAATATCTAGTTTTGTACCTTCTTCACTAGGGAGCATTCCACTCTCTTCAAGTGTGCTCCCTCCAAGTCCTAGGGTGGTTTCCTTTGATTGGAATGATCTTGTAGAGCCTCAACTTCCTTTTTCTAAACCCTTCTAGATAAGGGGCATTCTTCGATATATTGTAGATAAGGTAACCTCTGCAAGTATTTTATCCTCCTCGACTTGGAAAGCTTTGGGTTTTCCCAAGCTTGTGTCAGCTCTTCATAAGTCACTGACCTTTCATAGAAGTCTTGCACAGGAGCCTTGGCCTCCCCCATTACATGCTACTTAGAAAAACATCCACGATTTTAATTTAAGCTCTTTTCCAACTCGTCTTTAAAAAGAGAAAAGATTGTTGATTGATTTGTCCCTTTCACACTCATTAAATTGGACTTGAAATGTCATGAGTCTTAGTTAAGCTCTTTTCCGACTCTTTGTCAAAAAGTGAAAAGATTTCCGAGTGAACTTGTCTCTTTCACACTCGTAAATTGGATTTGAAAAGACATCTATTTGGCACAGGTTTATCCCTTTTTTACACCAAGTAGACTAAAAGACATAAAAAAGGACATGTTTTGGCATTATGTTGTGATTACATCTCATGCCCCTGCTTGTAGTATTGAGCCTATATCTAGTTCTCGCTTTGCATTATAAACCGTTTGCCTCAGGAGTTTTGCATCCTCAACCAAGAAGAGCCTTGTTTATATCCTTTGCAATTTGACACCCTATACCTAGGAGGGAACATTCCCCCAAGTGTCCATCTCCCGTATGCACTTCCCTACATTGAGCATAGGTATGTTCCACTGTTGGAACTGGTTTTTCTTACTTGCGACACTCGTTTCCTCCTTTGTATCATAGAATTCATTTGTCTATGAGAAAAAAAAAATACGGGCGGGAAGGGAGTATTATCGTATGTTGGCAGCAGTCGTGTCGCCTTTGAACAGAGCACAAAGGTATTTGAGTCCATTCATCATAATAATTTTTGGATTAGCACGGCCTTAGGAAGCTGAGCTCATTACAGAGTCTTCTCTACCAACTGGTTACTCTTCCAGTCCCTATAGAGAATTTCATTGATGCCTCCTGCATCTCATGGTTTCATCATTGGGTCTATGTTTCCAGAGTCCTCCATATGTCTCGGGATATTTTTCAAAGGAAGTCTATCAACCTGTGTCAGCCACTCCTCAGAACTCTTGAATTTTTATGTCGGACACTCCTCGGAACTCTTGACTTTTTATGTTGTCCATACTCTCAATTTGTCTCAGAATCACATGATACTGTAGTCCTATGATGCACCCTGGCCCTACTTTCATCATTGGTAGGTAACCTTGAACCCAACAGTCGACATTTCATCATTGGTCATTGACTGGGTGGTTTCCCTTGTTTTCGACGACAAGATATTTATTCACACATTAGGATTCGTGTAGTGTCTTGGATACCATTAGCCTTATCGGTGGTTTCCTCACCTTTGTCAGCAGTTTTCATCATTGGTTTCTATTCAGAGGGTCTTTTCCGTGTACCTCTTGCACTTGGCACACGCGAAAGACGCACAGGGTCTTTGGTTCGTGAACATGTTCTTCGTATGATTTCCACCAAATCATGAAGATCCTACTTTGTACCTCGTGCTGACTGATGAGAGATGCCTTAATGCTCTCCTTTCAGCGAGTCTCTTTCCATCGACTTCAGCCCATTTATTCTGGAAATGGGACCTAGAGTCTTATGAGTACCTTGAGGCTTGCAGTCATTAGTGGTAGGCTCTCTCACCATCGATAGTTGGGAATACATCAATGTCTCCTAATCAATGGATTCTCCAGGTGTTCGACACTGACTCCTTTATTCCCACTTGTAAGAATGTACTTGGTGCCTTGATACCTACTTTCATTATTGGTAGGTTGTCTCACGTTTGATAACGGTATACATCAATGATCGGTAATCAAACGATGTCTCATTGTGTTTGACCTCAACACCTTTATTCACATGATGTAGACTTGCACCTTTGGCGAATTGTGTAGAAGACTTGAAGACATCACTATGTGGTTGCAGCTTTCTTGAGATGTTGTTTCCTTTTCAATGGACCAGTACCTATATGAATTCAGTGATCATGGGAGATCAGATTGTACTCCATGGTATACAGATATCTTTAGACTGGTTTTTTAGACTGGTTATACTGGGCCTTATTCGTGACTATGACAACTATTGGCATGTAACCGCATTTGTATTTTCCTATTCATGGCTATATACTCTTGTTTGGTATATTTTCACATGGATCTGCAATGTATTTTTGGCAGCCATGTATGAAAAGTCAGTGCAGAATGTAATGAGCAACGAGTTCGTCTAGCTGGTCCCCTACCACTCCACTTCTGGGTTATTTATAATGTATTTCATCCATCACAGATACTCCTCTGACCTCACACATTAGGGGGCATCTGTTATAGAAAGATTTGCCTCACCTTATGCAATATTGCACAGAGGGCCTTATTCCATTTCCCTATGTAGACTTATCTTCCCTATTGAAAGAATCCAGAGACAAAAATACAATTTTTTCCACTTGTACGCATCTTGCACCCTATACAGCAAGCGTATACGCAGGTTGTTCCACTGCAACCCGCGTACATCAGGATTTGTGTTAGAAAATGAAATTAAATGTCGGGTTTCCATGTCATGATAGGAGATCTGTGATCCTTGGCCTTCCATGTACTGGAAATGTTCCAACTCAGCCCTTCAATTCCATTCCGAAGGCTATAAAGAAGCCAATTCTGAGCTATGGAAAGAGAGAGAGAATTCAAATTTGAGAGAAAATTTACTCTGGATGAATTATTTACTTCACATTGAGTCTACCTCCCTTTTTCCTTTAAGTCTGAACAAAGTGTTCATCCTCCAATCTCTTCCCTTATTGTTGGAGAACCTCATTGTCTCCCTTATATGAGCGTGTCTTTTCTAGAGGATTGAATTGGTGGAGGCCCAGATGGAAGGAACTTGGTTTCTCGGTTCCGAACTATGACGACACAAAAGTCTGTAATATTTTCACTTCTGATCATCATTTATTAATAGAAATACTATTTTCTCGTCCAATTAATATCTTGAAAATATATGAATATTATCCATGGGTGTATTTTTTATGTATATTGATGGATTATGCTATATAATGTGCTAACCTTTTATATTGCCACCATATGCTTGTTTTTCTTGTTTTTTTAGAACTTGTTGTGGGTATATAGCTTTGGGTCAAAGTGCTCAATGGTGGACATCATCGAACATCTGGACAAGGTAGGCCTCTTTCTTATCTTGCTTGCACATTGGTTTATATAGCATGTTTTGGGGATAGAGTTGATTTATGCAGTCATTTATGTCTGTTTTAATCCCTGGACAATGAACCTCGGGAAGTTTTAGGATGTAGGAGACCGATAAAGAGTCGTGGTCTCGATGCCTGCGGTTACCTGGCTGCGATACAGGTCATCCTTTTGATCTCACATGAGGGACAAATCCCACTATCGATCTTAATCAAATATCCCATTTGGACCATTAATCCCCTTTAACTAAACCTAACTATTGTCATGGACTACCACGAAACTTAGAGCGTGTTGAAATCTTGCACTCCATGTGTCATCTCATGAGAGGATTATTACATCAACATGACGTATCTCATCATTGGACCCTCAGGGCATAAAACATTCCCTAATATGAAAGTCTCTCCAAGGACCAAGGTCCACTGAGACGAGAATCGTCGATCTGGGGATCGATGACTCAAGCTCCATCGTCCAATCTCTTAAGCCGCTACCACACCAAATATGTGAGAGGAACCCTGGCAATCATCATATCTAAGTGTGTGAGATCTTGGTCATTTACCTCATAGACTCAATATTGAGTGTGGTAAAGGGCGGACATCTTGATGGTTGATGTCATGAGATGACATCAGCCGACGTAACTAAGTAAATGCCCAATGGAATAGGTGGCAAGTGCCACGCCTTCAGCCATGTCTGCATTAAGGGTGACGTGTTCTGACATGTTAGTGCCACATTGGATGGGCACAATGACGTGGATCCACATGGATGCCACCTGGAAGAAAGGAGGCATTTGGCCAATAAAGGTCAGAAACTTCAAATGGCCATAACTTTTGATCTAGAGCTTATTTTTGACAAAACTTATAGTCGTTGGAAATATCTTGGCAAGTAGAAGATGACGGTGTGCTCAAAAAGAGGTTTGGATATGGTTGAAGGAAAGAAAAAATTTAATACCCAATCACTTAAAGGGGTACTTAGGGGGTTGGGTGTGTTAAATTTTATACACTTTGAGGTTAGTTCTACAAATATTATACCTATCACTTCGAAAGTTTACAAACTCATATTGATGATAAAATGTAATTGAATTCTTGTTATATAATTTGACTAACATTTTTGGCATTATTTCCAAGGAAGTGTTGAAGGATTTAATCTTAAATTGAGTTTGCAATTGTTTTGTTTTAGTTTTTTTAGGACCAACATTTCATACTCGGAAGGTGGAAGCGGTAAGACAGGAGGTGAAAACCTACGCAATTTCTCTGGTGAGTCTCCACGGGCCCTTTTCATGTTGGGATTTTTAGTATTTTTATTTTTTTAGAATGATAAAGATTGTGTGAATAAGACTAAGGGTAATAGAGGTAGAAATCCTAAAAAGAAACCAAGTCATGTCACCCCATCTAGTGGTGTTTCAAGTGCCATCCATTCTACTAACCCCCTGGAAGGAAAAATTGGAGGAACTTCAGGGGAAAAATACGAGGAAGATAAAAGATCTCCTATACTTTATCTAGTTAGAAGCAGTGATTACTCCTACTATTGAAGGGAAGCTTGATATATAATTTTAGGCATATTTGATTTAGGACATAGAAATCTTGGCAACAACCTCTGAAGCATCTATGGTACAAGAATAACCTCTTATTATGTGGTATGAAATGGTAGACAAGGAAGTAACAAGAACCAACCATGAGGAAACAATTACTTTTGAGTTTCCTATTAGAGGTCCTGGTGGAGTAGCATAAATGAAGAATATCCCTCCATATTCTCTACCAAATTCCCATGGATTGGAAAGTGAAGACCTTGATGTTTTCTTATTTGAGTTTGATGTGCTTTGTGGGAGTTACGATTATTGTACTATTTCCCAGAAATTGAAATTGTTTCTTGCAACCTTAAAGGGTGAAACCCTCCAGTGGTTCATGGGCCTTGGTGGGGAGAGAATTTGAACTTGGGATGAGATGAAGAAAGTGTTTTTGAATAAATATCAAGACTACTGCAAATCCAGAGAACTCAGAGAATAAATCTTCAAAATGACGTAAAAATAGGATGAAAGTATGGAGGAATGTGTGGAGCAATTTTAGTATAACCTTCAAAGGTCAAAACTAAGTCAGTTGAGTAAGGAAGCAATGGGAACAATTATTCTAAGAGTAATAATAGATGAGTTTTTAGAGGTTATAAATATGAAAGGACCAGGAGATGTTTCCCATTTTCCATATGATGAAGTATGTGACTTATGTAAATGGTACTTAAGGGGGAACTTAAAGACTGGTAGAATCTCTAGAGATCTTACTTCCAAATTTGCAAAATTTGTTACAGGAACAGGAGTTGTGAGGGATGAAATTGGTCACATGTTTGAAAATTTTCAAATTAACATATCAATTTTTTGAGTTCACAATTGGATGTTTTGTAGGTTAAGAAGAAGCAGGATGAATCAGAAAAAATATTTATCTATATTATGTCCTAAATTCCAAAAGAAACACCCCTTGAGGGAATGGCCCTTGGACAACATTGAAATTTGTGGTATTTGTGAAGAATCCCATTCCACCAACAATTTCCCTTCCTTACCAAGAATTAAGGTAGCATATCGATGAGAGAAAGAGGTCTCAAGTTAACTTTATGAAATTGCACTGCAGAAACCATGGAAACCTATGACTTCAGGTATGGTTGAAAAATATGCATCTCAATTTCCTTGTTCTCATAATCAAATGTGGAACACTCCTATGCCATGTAAACCTTGTCCACCTCTTCCCATTTTACAATAGATTTGGAAGCAAGGATGGTGTGGTCCATCCTATGATGGAATGACTCCTTTTCTTTATCCTACACTACCACCATATACAACATACCCCCCACAATATCCTCAACAAAAAATCAATCAACCTCAATAACTTAAATTACCTTCTCCTCAAAACCTTCCGACACCAACCCAAATTCCTTCCTAGCCCATTCTAAATCCTAAGAATAATAAACTAGTTTAGGAAATTTATGTAACTTATCTACAAACCTTTCCAACATATTCTATCATGCATGTACCACTACAGGAAATTCACTTGAGGTCTAGAAGGTTCTTAATCCAAAATACTCATTGATTTTCCAAGAAAATGAAGAGGAGCAAGCTCCTATCCATTCTAAAATTGATAAATTTCAGTCACCATCTCAATCTCGTATTTGATCTCAAACTCAGTCTCAAGTTCAAATGGCCCCACATCCCAATTCTCAGAAGGGATAATTATTACAACCCAACATCCTCGTTTTCCAGAGAGATTGGCACTAGAAAAATCAATCATACCTTCTAAGTTTGATTTATTATTAGAAATGAAAAAACTCCGTATTAAAATATCTCTACTACAAGCAATAAAGGACATACCCATGTATACTAAAACAGTTAGGAACTTGTGCATTAGGAAGCCAGGTACACGAAAAAAGGACCCACCAACCATCTAAGTTGTAGGGAAATTGGAAAGTCTCATGTCTGCTGAAGTCACTGTAGAAAAGTATGTGGACCTTGGGACTCATGTAGTCACAGCTCTTATTATTAGAATTCACATTGAAAATACCCTAGTCAACTTGGGTGCAGCAACAAATGTGATGACATTAAAAACTCTTATTCAATTGGGACTTCGTAATCTCCTCCCCACACCTACTGCATTTGAATCAATTGATCGATCCAAACTTAAGACAGAGTGTATTTTAGAGAATGTGATTATATCGTTGGGCTTGTGGGAGTACCCAATAGATTTCTATGTCATACAACCTAAATCTAATCTGGGTGGGCACCCCTTAATTCTAGGGAGACCTTGGTTGGCCACTGTAGTTGATTCTTTCATCAGTTGTAGGTCTGATAATATGACAATTACACATGGCACTAATACCAAAACAAATTACCTTTTACCCCCTTGCTAGACCAGGAGTTGAACTTGAATGTGCACGATGGCTTGATGAAGACAACAATGATGAAATTTTTCAACCTATTTTGACTATTGCACAATCCATGATATTTAAGAAAAATATTGATGAGAATATGATTAATCATCATATTACTAATCCAAATCTCGTGTGGTATTTTGGGGGCAGTCATCATCTCACATTAAATCCTCCATTGATTGTCTTTTTAAGCATAATTTTCATCAAATTTACATAGAAGAAGAACTATCCTCTGTCTTTTCATCAATATTTCCTATGCATTCAATTTATGAATCTAGTCATAATACTGTTGAATTTTTTCCTGGGAAAACATTGAACACAAAGTATGCTTTAAACAATGTACAAGAAGAAAAAATCATCCAGATCTTAAGAAAATTTTATGATACCTTTGCATGGGAATGTACCAATATGAAAGGCATTCACCAAGACACATGCATCCATCACACCTATATTCAGAAAGATTCTACCCCGTTAGATAGCCACAAAGAAGATTGAATCCATCCTTTATGGAAATAGTGAAGGACAAATTGCAAAAACTATTGAATGTTGGCTTCATTTGTCCCATCTCGGACAACCAGTGGGTGTCACCATTAGTGATCATTCCTAAAAAGAACATAAAATGGAAGGTGTTGGTGTGTAGTGGGAAGACCCAAGGTTTAACATGAATTCACCAAGAAAACCCTCAGATATTGGCCCTTTCATCATCACCCTCAAGTAGGTGAAGTCTCACTCGAGGTATCTATGGGAACTGCAGGAACCAGGTTTCCGCAGTGATGAAGGGATGGGAGGCAGTCATTGTAACCATTCTACGTAGAATTTGTTCATTATATCTTATATCATGTGTGCATAAACACGATAACAAGTAAACATATTCAGAATAAAAGACATATATCATATACACGTAATAGACAAAACAACAAACACATCATGACACATAGACACGATATTTAACGTGGTTCACCAAAAATGGGCTAGGTCCACAACGATCAACTTCTTATTATATTGTTTAGAATCATCCATTACAAAATATGTGCATTGCACTCATACATCATGTCGTTTTCGTTCTCTTATTCCTTTATCTATCTCTGTCACTCTTCACCCTTACATATATCGCATACATTGGATCGCATACACTCACTACTTTTTCTCTTCTACTCTCATACTTTCTCTCTTTTTCAACCACTCTCTATCCCAAAACCCTTACCTATTTATATGATTACAATAGGGCTTACCCCTTGTCAATGGACCCCAAATTCCTAACATCTTCAATTATCTTCCTTTCTTTATGCACGTTAGTCCCAAAAGTATGCCAACTATCTTTCCTTCTTTTACGCATGTTGCGTAGTTCCCAAAACTCGTCACAAAATCATGTCCCAATAGGCCCCCAACACTCACCTGTGGCTCATCCCGAGTAACTTAGGCCTTCTATTTCACTCCCTTCCATGTCACAACGAACTTCTTAAAAGTTTCATTTTTTTTTGCGACCTTCTCCTTTACTTTTGCTTGTTGCGTCAAAATCCCATGTGTTGTATGCATAGTAATGGGGGTCTTTAGTTTCTATGAATTATCTTGCACTGCTTGCTTCATTATGCCTTGTGTAGCTGCAAGTTCTTATGTCACCCGGAAGGCTTCCTCCTATAGGGGATCAATATTTTTCATGATATTCTGATGTTCAAATATTATTTGGTTTATCTCTTGGTGCAGCTGCCTATTCTCAACTGTTGCACCCATTTGCTCTGTTGGTGGCAGAGTGCTCATTGTATCTTTGATATCGTACGCAGCCTGTAACCTTTGTTCTAATTATCTTAGCTCTACATTCTCCAACAATTGAGTCCACACTTGTGTACTCTCCTCATACAAATTTCCATATTCCTCATCAAAGCTCCTAATGCTCTCCACAGTCATCATGGTTGTCTTATCACATTGCTCCCTTTACTCTTGTGGGGTACTTGGAATTGTGTGAGCTTCCAAATCCACTCTCTTTGCACGAATTCCATGAATTTCTTCGCTTATATTTGTCACTTTCTCTTCCAAGGGAGTATCTACTTCCATTGGTACCTATAGGAAGTTGTTGTATACCTCTGACACTTCCTGTTGCAAATTTGTTGTTTTCTACACGGCCTCGTTGCATTCCAGCATGAGTTTACTATACTCTACATGTAGTGAATCATTGTCTACATTTACTTTTCCCAACTCCATCGAAATCGACTATGTGCACAACTGGATCTATTGTATAACACTTTTAATGTAATTTATGTAGCACATTCACAGGTAATTGTGACAACACTAAGTCAATATGGCTTAATGCTTCCATATGCTCCTACATTTATGTCGTGGGGAACTTTATGGCCCCTATGGATATCTTCATGATTTGGCACTCTGCTGATGTTGATGGTGGTTGTGATGTTTTCATTCGTGACTCTATTATCTTTATTTTTCTCTCTATATTTTCTTCTTTTGTTGTTCGAGTTGGCACTATCCTGGTTGATTCCAAAATCTGGCATAGTG
Organism: Picea sitchensis; assembly: GCA_010110895.2. Taxonomy (NCBI): domain Eukaryota; kingdom Viridiplantae; phylum Streptophyta; class Pinopsida; order Pinales; family Pinaceae; genus Picea; species Picea sitchensis. Next base: position 21,307 of record SNQJ01S0007526.1, on the reverse strand, counting down.
TAGCTATCTACACCTGCACATTTGTGTGCATTTCTTCCTATTTTTGTGCAGCTCTCATAAATGCTTCTTCAGTTACTTCTTTCACTTGATCTCCAGTCTTCTGCAAGTCATCCTCATTCAAGGCTTGGATAGATACTTCATTTGAGGCTCTCCTCTTCTTATGTTTATGCATTGATCGCTCCTTAGGGTTCTCCTTTCTATCTCTCCAGTGGGCAGTGTTGTTTCAGTGTCACCTGCATCATTCCCTTGTTCTTCATGTTCATGTTATTCTTCTTGATCCTTCTATGGTTTTTGTTTCTCCTTCTCTGTTGTTTCTATCACTGGGGTTTTCCACTATGCTTCCCAGTCATTGAAAATATGGTTGACATCATGTTCTATCAGTTTGTAGTTAGTCAGAAACCATTGTTGATCTGGATCCCTCTTTGATTGAATGTACATATGGTGTGGCCCTACCTTGAATCATGTGATTTATTTGTATGATTCCACTATATGAGGTAGAATGTGCGGTGTGTCCTCAATGCATTGTTGGATTGTCTCCAGATAGATGTAGAAGGTGATATTGTTATCCTATTTCTTGTTCTTGTGTGTGTTATGCCACAATTAAACATATCTTGCTGCCAGAAATGGTTGTTGCATACCTTCTAGGAACTAGGTTTCTTCCGGTTCCCATCTCCAAGAAACTAATTCAATTAAAATCAATAACCAAGCATAATGAAACTTTGTTCCTTTTTCATATGCTTCCCTGCAGTCAATTAAGAACTAGTTCATAAAAAATGTCACCCAGTTCATCTGCACTCCTGTTGCACACTTCTCTACTGATTTGATTACTCTAGTTGGCACCTAATCTCTATGACACTTCCTGAGTAACTTGCAATCCATCAACTGCATCACAAACCTGAAATAATCATCATTGATGCTCACTACATCCAATCCACGTGATCCTCTATGCGTGTCATATTTTTCCTTCATCCTTTCTACTAATTATTTCTTGTGAGTTGTATCAATGAATAGAGGTAGTGTGTTTTCCCCTGCTGATGGAAATCTTGTAATCCACGTAATAAGATTTCAAACCATAATAAACCTTTGTGGACGCAAATCAACAATAACTTGAAGTGGATGTTTATTTATGCGCTTCTGCCAAAATGTGGAATATCCAACATGTTCAATATGCGTGTTCATTGCAGTCATGTTTCCCACTCATGTGGATCGACTGTGAGTACAAGTGAGTCCACTCTGAGTGATGTGCGTAGGTAATTATGTGGCACTAACTCTGGAAACTTGTTTAGATCTGCAAGGTCATGGTCTTAAAACTTTAGGCTTCCTATTATGCCCAACATATCTCCCTCAATAGTGACCCCAGGTGGAATCATTGGTGTAACTAATTCATACTTCGGCTCCTTGGGTAGTCTAACTTTCTTTGTTGTTGGATTTCTAGGTGGCATATAATTCCTTGAAAATTTGACTAGATCTGGTGTCTTTGCTCTCAGGGTGTCTTCTTGCACTGGTGTTGATGTTTACTTACTGCTTGATTTCTTAGTCTGTGATGTGGATGCTCATGTCTTTGGTGGTGTCGTGACTTTATGCAACCCAGCTCTCTCTGCAACTCACTCGACTCTTCTTTGGATCTTTGATCTCTTAGAATGTCCATGCAACAATAACCCTTCTCGTCACCCCGTGTCTACTCTTTTTTCTTGGTGTCATCTATTTCATTTCTCTTCACGCCAAAATTCTCAGTCCCATCCAATTGTTTTCACATTCAATTCTTGTCTGAATCATGCACTGATTTCATGTTTTTTGATGGATCGTGGTCTAGATTTTCCATCCTGTCAAAATATCATCGTCGTATTTCATTTATGACTACATGTTCACATCGTCTTGCCATTATGTTTTCTCTTTGATGTTTTTCCCAACATTTGTGCATGCCTTTTCCATGGTTCTTCAATTCTCCTTGTTGCGCACCTTCTTCTTCCTTTCTTCGTTTCCTATGAAAGTTTCGTGTTCATCTCTTTTTCTATTGATTTGAATCTTTGAAGAATGCTCGATTTAGAACTGCAAGCCTCCTGTCTCTTCAACTGTTTATTGTGGCTTGCCTCAATCTTTTTTTTTTTTTTCTTTTTTTTTTTTCTATAATACAGATACTATGGTACACATACTGTGTAGTCGGGCTAGTGCATGGAATCACGATTGTCCCTATATAGTTTCAGTCGACTATCATTGACCATTCCTTCCATGATTTCCCCATTCAACTTTTCCAACTAAGCAATGTTGGGTATGTGTTATATTCTTTGCATGTGTGTGTGTGTGGGCGTGTCAGATTCAATTTTGATATTTTTAGCAGTTTTGTAAATTAATATCGGATTAAGGGATTAGGGTTTTGGTAGCTACGAAATACCTAAAACATTGTATATATTGTATAGTGAATGGTGAAATTAATACAATGAAGAGTTGAAAGGTGCGACACCAAGGAAGGTTGGTTTTTGCTCGGCGAAGGGTTTCCAGTGTAAATCTATGTGTACTATGTGTATGAGCCATTGATTAATTTATGTTTTTCTTAAGAATCTATATGCATTTCTTTAATTTACAGGTTTAAAACTTACATGTGGTATCAGAGCTCGTTTTTTGGATTCAAAGGGATGCCTTTGTTACTGATGGTTTGGCTCAGTATTGATAGATCAATTTTATCTTGGGTCAGTGATAAACCTGGGTTTAGTGGGAGATTTTGTAGTGGATATTTGAGTGTAGAAAGAGAAATGGCGAGCTCTTCTAGAATCAAGATAAAGAATTTCAAAGGTAAAAAATTTGAGCTATGGAAGCTCAAGATGGACGACCTTCTTGTAGAAAAAGAACAATGGAACATTGTGGATCCTGGTACACATCCTACTTGTACGCAACCTATTGGTACGCAGCCTACTGGCACACAGTCGACTAGTACACAACCTACTAGTACACAAACTACTAGTACACCACCTACTAGTATGTCAAAGGAATATTGGGAGAAGTTGGACAGAAGAGAAAGGAGTACTATTCGACTCTGCCTGGAAGATTCGGTGTTGTTGAATGTCTCGAGAGAATCTACAGCCAAGGAACTATGGGATAAGTTAGGGTATTTGTATCAATAAAATTCCCCGGTAAACAAGTTGTTTCTTCGAAAGAATTTGTATCATCTTAGGATGGAAGATGGAGATTCTGTGACATAACATCTAAATGCCTTTAGTACTCTGGTAAGTCAACTTGTCTATATTAATATTACGATTGCAGAAGAAGATAAGTCTATTACTTTTTTATGTTCTTTTCCAGACTCTTGGGATAATCTGGTTGTATCAATTGGTAGTACCACTCAATCTACATTGAATTATGAGGATGTAGTTGCATCCTTGTTATCTGAAGAGATGAGGTGGAAAATGTGGATGGGCATAGCACAAATTCTTTATTTGTAAGAGGGTGTACCCAAGACAGGAATCCTGGGAGATCTAAATCTACAGGTAGATCTAAGTATCGAGGAAAATATTTGAGGAAATGCTGGAAGTGTGGTAAAATAGGGCATTATAAGAAATATTGCAAGTCTAAGAAGTTTGATAAACCAAAGGGATCTGATAGTACCTCTTCCACAGAGGAAAAAACATCCACTGAAGAAGGAGGTGATGTTTACCTGGCATCTACAGGTACACATGCAGACTGTGATGTATGGTTGATCGAATCAGGTGTTTCATACCATATGACTCCTCACAGGGAGTGGTTCTGTGAATATGAAAAATACGATGGTGGTGATGTATTCCTAGGAGATGACTCGACAACCAAAATCATGGGACGTGGAAGGTTTAAGTTTCTGCTAAAAGATGGAAGGATTAGAACTCTCCATGGGGTTATCCACATTCCAAAACTAGCCAGGATCCTAATATATATAAGCAAGTTGGATGATGCAAGAGTGGATATTGTATTGGGAAAGGGCACTTGCAAGATGGTACGAGGAGAAATGGTGTTGATGAGGGGAGTTCGGTGTGGAACTTTGTACAAGTTGTTGGGAAGAACTTATACTAATGGGTGTAACAGTCTGTTGTCCCTAAGCAGACAAATAAATAAGACAAGACCAATACTATCCCTTGAAAGAAGACCATGCTTTGGCATCAAAGACTGGGTCATATTGGAGAAAAGGGCCTTCAAACACTACACAGTAAAGGTATGGTTGAACGCATGTCTAACTGCACTCTGGATTTTGATTTCTGTAACATTTCAAATATGAAAAACAGAATCGAGTAATATTTCCATCTGGTGCTACAAGAGCAAAGGGGATCTTAGAGTTGATACACAGTGATGTGTTTGGACCTATGTGTGTTCCATCACTAGGTAAATCATTGTATTATGTTTCATTCATAGATGATTTCTCAAGGAACACATGGATTTATTTTCTTAGAAAGAAATCTGAGCTATTTGATAAATTAAAAGAGTTTAAGGCTCTGGTAGAAAATCAGATAGAGAAGAAAATAAAGGTATTGAGGACAAATAATGGTGGATAATTCTGCTGAAATGAATACGAATAATTATGTAAGAAGTGTGGTATAGCAAGGCAAAAGACTACTCCATACACACCTTAACAGAATGGAGTTGCAAAAAGGATGAATAAGACATTGATGGAAAAATCAAGGAGCATGCTCAACACTGCTAAGTTAGGACAGGAATTCTGAGCAGAGGCAGTGGGTACAACATGTTACCTGGTCAATCAATCACCCTCATCAAAACTTGATGATAAAAATCTTCACGAGGTATGGACTGGAAAGAAACCATCTCTTGAACATCTTAGAGTGTTTGGTTTTGATGCTTATGTACATGTTCCAAAGGAAAATAGGAATAAGCTAGATTAAAAAGTTGAAAAGTGTATCTTTATTGGTTATAAATATGGTGTGAAAGGTTATAAGATTTGGAACCCAGAAACTAAGAAGATTGTTTACAGTCGAGATGTTGTTTTCTGAGAGGTAAAATATGTTTCCAAACAAGAATTCCTACCAAGGCCAGAAGAACCTGAGAAAATAGAATTTGATTTGGATGATGCAAAATATGAATCATCTAAAGAAGATGATGAAGAAGAAGAAGAACCTCATACCCCAGTATTGAGGAGATCGATGAGGGAAAGAAGGAAACCAGAAAGGTATATTCCACCTGATTTTCGTTCTAATTTTTCTTTATCTATTACTGATGATGATCCCAAAACTGTCAGGGAAGCAGTGAATTCAGAGGGTAGTAAACTCTGGAAGAAGGACATGGTTGAAGAAATGGATGCCTTGGATAAGAATGAGGCATGGGATATAGTTGAGTTTCCAACTAGAAGAAAATATGTTGGTAGAAAACGGTTGTTTAAGAATAAGTTTAATGCAGAAGGAAAAGTGGAGAAATACAAATCTTATTTAGTAGCAAAAGGTTATTCCGAGGTAGAGGGAATTGACTTTGGTGATATTTTTTCTTCTGTTGCACAGTTAAATTCTATTAGAGTTATTTTATCTATTGTTGTTTCTTTTGATATTGAAGTGGAACAGATAGATGTGAAGACATCATTCCTACATGGGGATCTGGAAGAATAAATCTACATGAAGCAGCTAGAAGGATTTGTAGTGAAGGTAAATAAAGAGTTGGCCTATAAGCTAAATAAGTCACTATATGGTCTGAAGCAATCACCTAGGATGTGGTACCAAATGTTTGACACATACATCCTTGGATTGGGATTTGTGAGAAGCAGGGTTGATCACTGTGTATATTCCAAGCAGGTTGGTAATCACTTCATTTATGTAGTGTTGTATG
>SNQJ01S0007526.1:0-15059 GCA_010110895.2 Picea sitchensis | reverse complement strand
GGAAAAGAACCCAGCTTATCATTCGAAGACAAAGCATATTGATGTTCAATATCACTTTGTGAAAGACATGGTTGAAGAAAAGAAGGTGTTGTTGGAAAAAGGTTGACACTTCGAAGAATGTTGCAGATTCATTGACAAATTATGTGAGCACAGAAAAGTTCTCTTGGTGTAGAGTAACAATGGGCATTGTTTCCATGGATTGTTGACTATATAATCCTGTGGACCCCTGGATGCAAAGAAAACAACAAGTGGGAGAATTTTGGGTATGTGTTATATTCTTTGCATGTGTGTGCGTGGGCGCGTCAGATTCAACTTTTCTATTTTTCTGTCACAAATCTTATCACATACAGACCCAACCAGTGCATTTGGAACTTTCTAGGGTGCTGCGAAAATTTGTTGTCATAGAGAAAAACTAGGTCTCTCATCTAGAACTTCTTCTTTTTAATATTTCTATCACACCATGCATTTTCACGCACTTTCTAAGCTTGTGGATGAAATCCTGCGACGAAGTGGTCTTCCTCTAGTTCCACTAGCTCTGACAATCTTTTCTCTACTACACCAAAATCAATGAGCTCTGTAAGCGCGAAAATGCATAGACTCGGCACAATGAACTCCATGGGAATAACTACTTCCTATCCATATACTAATCGGAATGGTGTATGTCATGTAAACTTCTTACATGTAATCTAATTATCCCATAGTACTGCAGGAATCTTTAGGTCCTAGCCATCTTGACTTATATTACACATCTTTTTCAACCTGTCGCAGTGCTTATATATCTTGCTCCTAACCTTTTTGTTGGTGGGTTGATCATTCCAATGAAATCAACTGCCCATTTATCAAATGCATGCAATGTAATTTGCAGTATTAAAGGAATCTCATCTCTTCTATATGGCTTCCCAACTCGCTGAAAGAAATCACAGGTCTGACAGAACTCCTTAGCATCCTTATGAAGGGTCAGCCACCAAAGTCTTGCGCACAAAAAAAAATGAGTCATTGCTTTCCCTGCATAGTGGCCTCTAGCAATTCCTTCATGTGTCTCTGATAATATCATAGGCCTCTCGTGCTCTAGTACACATCGCAGAAGGATACCATTTGTGCCTAACTTATACAAATTCCCCGCTATGAGTTGATAATATCTTGCCTTTACTACTCACTAATTCTTCTCTGCAATTGGAAATTCAGGTGGGACTATTCCTGTGCTCAAGAACTAGACAATATCTGCAAAGTAATCTTCAACCATCTATACTATGAACAAGTGCGCATATGGTAGACTTTCATCCAAATTTCATGCATCTTCCCATGTTAGTATGCGCAACAAATGATCAGGTCCTAAGTTAATTTTCCTGGTTTCATAATCATTTCAAAATCATACTCCTGAAATAGTAATAGCCATTTGCATATCTTCCCCCCCCCCACAACACTGGATTATTGAATAAGTATATCAACTCAAAATGATCTGTGTACATCTTAAAGTGTGATCCTAGAAGATAATGCCTAAAATTTTGTAGTGCATACACCATTTCTAGTCCTTTGTGTTTTGTAGTAGTGTGATTATGTTCAGTAGTCGAAAACTTTCTACTGGAAAATGCAATGGGATGATCCAATCCTCCTTCCCCTGGCTAAGCTAGAAATGCACCTAACGTTATAGATGATGCATCTATGTGGACATGGAATTCCTTCTTCCAATATGGAAGTACTAAAATTGGTGCAGTAACCAGTTTCTTCTTTAAGGTATCCAAACTTTGTTGAAATTTATTGTTCCATTGAAACTTGACCTCCTTTTTCAACAATTTTTCCAGTGGAGTTGTGATCTACACGTATCCCCTGATAAACTTCTTGTAGTACCCCATGTGACCCAATGTTTCTTGTATTTGTCACACTAAATTAGGTGTTGGAAAATCAGCAATAACAACAATCTTCACATGATCAAACAAAATTAATTGTTTACATACTACAATACTTAGCAGGATACCAAATGGTGCACAAAAAATACACTTCTTCAAGTTCAAGGAAATATCGAACTATCTACATATATCCAACATTAAGCATACAATTTCAATATGTTCCTTCAAGAAACTAAACATTGTCCAATCATCCAAGCATACTTTTAGGAATTTATGAATAAATTCTTTAAAAGTTGCGACAACAACTCGGGAAAACATTGTTGGTGCAATTTTCAACCCAAAAGGCATGACTGTGTACTGATAACATCCCCATTTCATCACAAATGTTGTCTTATACATATCCTTCTGCACAGTCTTAATATTGTGATACTCAGAGAATCCATTAGTAATGAGTAAGCTTATTGTCATCCTACATTCTCCAAAACATCATCTGTAAATGGAATAGGAAATGGGTCATGTAATCAAGCATCATTTAATTTCTGCAGATCCATGCAAATTATGATTCCACCTATTTTCTTATCCTGATTCACCATTGGACTGATCCATTATGACTTGGTGACAGGTTCACTAATCCTTACTTCCAGCATCCTATCTATTTCTACTTTCACTTTTTGCTTATATACTGGGTTCAATTGGTATGGTCTCTGCTTCACTGGCTTGGCATCCAGATTCAAAGGAATCTGCATCTCCCTTAGCTCCCTAGAAATCCCTTTCATTTCTAAAAATGTAGTTGGAAAAAGGTCATGTTATTCACGCAATAAATCAACAATATTCTCAACGGTTTCTTCATTTCATTAATCTCTAATGTTTACAAACTTGGGATTATCCTTCATACCAATATTCACCTTGCACATTTTCAATGACTTTGTATACTTGGTAGATTCAAGCTTGGGAACCTCTACTACGTGCTCTCCTTTGGTTTCTAGTATTTGAAAATTTCTCAGGTATTCATCCTCTTGGTCCTCTCCTGCAACGTTATAGAATTCCAAAACCTATTGAACATTCGTAGAATATGCGGGTGCACTACATAAGGGTATTGGTATCGTCAATTATTCTAATGTAAAGATATTGTTCTTGATAATATGCAGAGTTGTGTTTACCGAAGGGGTATCATATTCAAACTTTAAAGTTACCTTGAAGTTGTGATTAAAATCTTCCCAATCTATTGTTCCTCTGTGTACTTCGAGTTCCAAGTACCGATTCTTCAGGATCGTATCGAGAGTGTGTACAAACAAGTGTGTCCATTCCTTCTTAGGTAATGAGCTCCATGTCGTGGTGCACTGTGTGAGATGATATGTAGGACAACTCAACCCAGTATACTTCTGCACAGTATATGTATTTTATGTCCCGAACCTAACATGTAACAACATTCTACAATGCCACCAATTATCTATTATGTCTTTATGCACATCCCACCACCTTGCAGGAGTCTCTTTCAGTGTGATATCTAAATATATCAATCTTTGTTGTTCTGATATCTGCGATTCAAATTATTTTACAAAAAGTTCTACATCTGTTAGTCCATCACATTTTGGGGGATCACATACCTCAGCTCCAATCCAACGCAATGTGCATGTAATATGAGAACATCTCCTTGTAGATACTTCATGTAACCTATGTTGTCAATGTTCCATGTCTTCTTCTAAATCCGATGTGCAAGAACTAATACTTTTCCAACTAAGTACACCCTCAATAGTAGGATTAATATAGTCATCCATCCATGCAGTCACATTGTAAAGTTTATCAAGTTCTTTTCCCATTGTCGATTCCACATATCTCCTTCCTTATGTGGGATCCAATGGTGCAGTAACTCTCAAGTATGCTACTTCAAAGATCATTTATCTCTTTTTCAAATAAATAATGGTTTGATTATTGAAATCCAAATCGATTCCAAGTAACGTCATATAAGGTTTACTACCATCCATTATCTCGATTACTTTAGAATATGATGTTTTGTGCACTTCATTGATGTTAACATTCACCCCTGTCAGTCTTCCAATCAGAACAATCTTGTGTTGATTTTATAGCCTCAACTTAGTTGGTGAGAAGATCAACTTCGGTTTTCCCATAATTTCCCATGTCTCCTTTGGAATGACATTCACATCAAATCCCAGATCCAAGGTTTGATTTATTCCTTGTTCTCCAATAGATTTAGAAACTTCCTCGACTTGTATCAATGGAACATTTTGTTCGTTGTAACGTAATGGATCTTTTACTGTGTTTTCAGTCGGAATAAGAGTAGGTGTTTTTGGGAGTATTTTTTCATAAACTATAGGTACTACTTGAATTGAATAGCATGTTTTGGAACTGTAATTGGGATGGCTTCAATGTTCCAACAATATTTTGAGTGTGCTTCATAATTTTCAATCTTCCAGTTGTATAATGTTGAGTTGGAGTTGTGTCTGACTGACAGGGGAGATTCGATTGATATTTCTCCTTGTGAATTTGATTTGACATAATATCTTTGTTCATTTACTATTTGGTATAGACATTGTGCTTCCTGATATTCATCCAGTGACTCACTCCAAGGTTTCCCTTCACTAGGATCTAGAGGAATTATTATTTTTCTTCCATTCCATTTTAAATTGATTCTATCTTTTTCAAGGGAGATATTTTCTTTTATCTGTCGTCCCCATGGTCGATAGACAAGTTCTACATGCGCTATCATTCCCTCAACTAATTCGATTACTTAGAAGTCGATTAACATCATTATACCCATGATATAAGTTTCAATGTTTCTAGGTATACCAACATGCTCTATTAATCTTTGATATGCTAACTTTAGGTAATTTAGTGTTGGATCCAATGAGGGTCATCCCAACTGTATCCATGTCTCTCAAGGTAGGATATTTACTTGTCATCCAAATTCGACTACTTCCTGTTTAATCAACACCCCATGAATTTCTAATTCAACCTGTGGGTCGTAATATTTATTTTTATAGGAGAGTGTCTGATGTATTTGGATGGTCTTTGCCCTTCTTTATACTCTCTTAGTATATTAATCATATCTAGCAATCAACTGATTGAATGCTTTTCTTTTAAGAGTTGTAAGACTTCTTGTACCATATCTTCGTTTTTTCTTCCTCTATTTGGTTGGTCTTGATTAGAATTTCTGAAGAATTTAAGCACTTCTCTCATAATATGCTCTTCTTTATCTGGATTTGGGAACTGATTAGATTTCCCTGAATATCAATCATGTAAGGGGAGATTATCTCGTCCTGCACCTAATCTAGTTACAATGTGTAAGTTATTTGAATTTATCACTTCTTCTTTTGAGACTGCATATAAGAGGTTTACATTCTTTTTGGTCATGATCTTGTCAAGTACTATTGGACAGTCTTCCAATGAGTGATCACCAACACCACAAATGTTACAAAATTTCAAGTCAAACTGATATTTTATTGGGCATTCGGGGTTAATATGGTCGTCTTTCCAGCAGTTGTAACAGTATGGTCGGCCTCGATCACGACTCCGACCCTGACCTTGGAATTCGGCTCGACCTCGGCCCTCTCGACCACTACCTCTACCATAATAATCAATTCTTCTCCCATAAACGTTATTATGATCAGTTTATTTAGTATGATAGATTGCAATTACATTTATATTATGTGCATTTAGGTGGCACTCAGATGTTACATGGCTATGCATTTCACAGATATGAAACCACTTGGTGTTTTTCAAATTGTGCGGGAAATATTATACAGTATGTTCATTCAAGATTTCAAATATGTTGCAGTATGTTTCCGTTTGCACTCGTCATGCAGCTATTGTTCCAGGTGCTTGTTCTTTAAGATTGCAAGTATCTTTTGTATGACAATATTTGCAGCATGTTGTACATCATAGCTCGCTTCTTCTCGGGGATAGATTTTTAATGGTTTGTTGTAGATGTTCTAGTTTTTCCTCTAACCTTTATGTCGATAAGGAAGTTGATGGGCCGTCATCATCTGAATAAACCCATTGCACTTTCTGTAAAGTGTCTTCACATGAGGTTATCTTATAAAGTCGTAATGGATTTCTGATTCATTATAGCAATCTGGCTACGTACCATTGTACTAGTATACTTTGGTCAATTGTCGATGGTATTTGGCTAACTAGATCTTTGAATATTTTTCCGTATTCACAGACCAGCTCACCTGGTCGTTGCTTTATTTCTTTCATCTTTTCTGTAGCTAAGTGTGTAACATCTTGGACCTTGAAAAATGATAAAAAAATTCTTTTTTATTTCTGATTTTGATCGACTTTGATTTTTTGTGAGATTCATGAACCAAATTAGAGCACGGTGTCGAAGAGCGGCATTGAATTTCACCATCTTCTTATCTACATCTGATATGTTTGTTGCATCCCAGATTTTTTCGTAAACAAACCAATGTCTTCTTGGGTATTCATCTCCTTCGTAAAGGGGAATATTATTGAGTCCCATGGCTTCCTTAAGAATGTTATATTTTTGTGATCCTCAACTTATAACGCTTTTTGATTGGGAAGTATAAATCTTATTTGGTTGTTCTTCTGTGAACTTTTATGTCGATCGGTCTTCAAGAGGATGGTATTTGAGTAGTAATTGCTTCTTGATTTCTCGAGAAGTTAGTTCTTTGATCTAAGAAATTTGGTCTTTATATTCAATGAGACGTCATTCTATCAGACATGTCAGTTCACCACTATAATTTATTAGATTTTATTCTCTTGATATAAGATTTGGCAGGGGGGTCGGGTCCATGAGATCCTTGATGTGGATGAGAATTGTATCAACTTCATTTATTTCTAGCTTGACAATCAATGTGTCACGTAAATTTCCATGCTCGTCGGTTCTATACCATAATTGTGGAGATTGTTCGTCAATATGAAGTATTTGTTTAATAAATTCTCTAATTCGAGGATTGGTTGCTTGAACAAGAGGAGAGCGTATCGTTGGTCATGATTATTTGTAATCCATACTTTCATCTTGTTTCTCTAGTTGATGGGTGTCCATGCTAGCCTCTATCAACGATGCTTCATTACTTCTGTAAGGGATCATCATGGATGCTATTATTTCCAGCTCTGGTCGATTTATTTCAAACTCAAACTACTCAAGTGCTCTTTTAATCTAATCTGCTCCAATCATTTCTATGTTCATTTTTCGGATGGTCCATAGGTTATGAATCTCCTCTCTTTTCTTTTGTCTCTTATCTCACTCCAATTTTTGGATGTCAGATGTTTGTTTGTAAATTTGTTTCCCTCTTGAATACATTTATGCTTCAGTTAATCGAATGTCTATATGCTCTTTTCTTATGGAATCTCATGGATTAGCCGACCCATGAATGTCACCCCCACTTACTCGAAGTCGATGAGAGTGGCCATGTTTATTTTCTCAAAAAGTAGTCCCGCGCTTGTTATGTATTTTCACCTTGCTTCTAGAAATTTGGCCCACTTTTCATCTCTCTCTTCCCAGTGACTATTTGATGGTGGTGTGCCAAGTCGAGTTTGAAATTTGGCAATGCCATCTATGCCTTCATCGAGAAAAACATTTGCAACAGTCTAGGAATTATGCACAGGAATCCATCGTGTAGCTTTGTGTAGAATTCATATTTTATTGTATCGAGGGATGTTTGATCCTCGATAGCTTGTTTTTTTATACAATATTCAGTGATTCTTTCAACCCACTCGTGGAGATTCGTTTGACCCCCTTTGTTTAGTTTGAGGGTTAATTTTTCATCGAGCTTCAATTTACATATTATTGGATTTGTTTATGTACTCGAACAAGGCTTCCGGAATAGCTTCTAGATATATTTCGTGGGTCTCTGAGAAAAATGGTGACCATGCTTCTACTAGCATCAAGTTGTTTCTTCGTGCATAGTTATTAATGTAATTTTCAGTTTTTGGTCCCACCATTTGCATATGTCTTGTAGAGTTATCATCTATATGAACATATGCATGCTTGGATTTAGAACTACCGGCAACATAACCAATGTTGTAATCTAGGGGAAAGTAGGGGATTGCTACTAATAGTTCAACACATAAGAAAGCATAGATTCATATACATGTAGATAGAGGCATACACAAAGTAGTGGAAGCCCAAAGAACAATAATTTATTATATGAAAAGTCAATACAACACAATAGATACAATCTTTCTCATAGAGCTTGTCTATTTATACCTATATGTTTAGTTACTAGGCAGTTATAACTACTTAACTTCCTGGGTCGGTTGGTTAACAGAGACTTCAACCGAATTATAATTCTGACTTCAAAAATAGACCAACTATCTCTTGGTCGATTGTCAGGTCTAGTCGATATAGTCGACTAGACCTTACAACAATATTATCCATGTCATAGTCTCCTACCTGTGCATTAAGTCAGAATTCCATATTCATCATTTTCTTACATTGTATATGATTAACTACTCATTGTGCATCAAGTGCTTCTTTATATTACGCACACTAGTTGATCACCCCACACAATGCATTCAATGTAGTTCCATCCTTCATTAGTTCTAAGAAACTCTCTAAGAAACCTTTTAGAGTACTTACCTTCTCAAATGCCCTTTCTATCATCGAGTGGTCATAGGCTGGAGGCATGTCATACACAGGTTGCAAGGTTGATGCTCCCCATTATGTTTCTAACATCTCCTTCCTTGATTTATTATATTTGTCTCTTTATTTCTGAGAATCAAATGTCAAAGGAGGTTCTACTGCTTTCCTGACCCACTAGTCAGTATGAATTCCTTGTTCGGTCACATCAACTCTTGTTCTTTCTCCTCCTCAAGTAATTGTTTCTACCTCAATTCGATCGCTACACTCTTTTGGTTGCGATCAACAACAGAAAATATGTTGTTGCATGATCCAACTATCTACAGTATGTGCACGTTGTATAAGGATTCGAACAATCTCGCACCAAATTCCCAGGCTGGTTACAATTATAACAAATAATTGGTCCTCTTCCTCTATTGAATCCTCCTCTTCCCCGACCTCAGAATCCTCCTCTTCCTCCGTGATTGTATCCCCTCAGAGTATTGTATTGTGGTACCCCTCCTTCCAATATGTCTTCCCCTTGAACTTTGTATGCATATGTGGTGTGTTCTCTCATACATACTTATTCACTATCTTTTATTACTCTCTGTTTACTCTCTATCCCAAAACCCTTACATATTTATACAATTATAATAGGGCTTATCCCATTGTTATAACCCTAATTTGCACCAGACATGCTTACCTGGCATCAGGCCATCTCAGATTCCTTCTTTGCCAAAGCACTGTTGAACAACTCTTCTTAAAAACCTCTTTTACAAAGGCCCACGCGCCCTACTCCATTACTGTACGCGTGTACACGCTAGCTGACCCAAAACAACCCGCGTGTACCTACAAAAGCACGAAAAAAAGGAAAGTTTTCGACGGAACACACAGCTTGGGGTGAGTTAACTAAACCTTTCGGTCATGCATGGCCGAGGGTTCGACCAAATACCTAGCTTCTTCTAGCCTATAAAAGAAGGGTTAGGGGTCCCATTTGGAAGAGGAGAATCATAGTAAAGAAACTATACCCGATTGCGCATTCCCTTTGTCCCAACCCTTTAGCAATCCTTGTGCAAAGAGAAAGATAGAGAAAAAAAGTTGGAGGACAGTTGAAGAGGAGCCCAGGACCAGGTTCATGGAGCAGTGTTCGGCTTCATCATTGTAAGTTGATTTTTTGAAGTTAATAATAAAGAAATACTTTTCCCATCCCACCATATGAGGTTTTCATGGTTTATTGCATACTTGTTTATTGAATATCTAACCCATTAATCTATATATAAAATGCATGTGGAGTTTTTTTTTTGTTTTGTGTGAATGCAGGTCAGCCTTGGGAGGAGAGATGCAGTCAAAAAGCGATCAAGCATGAGGAAGGATCGACATCAAACGCCTGAAATAAGGTATGCTCACTTGATCTTCTTAACTATGTATTTGCTTAAGAATAATGGGGATTATGTCTGGGACGACGGTAGAAAGTAGAAATCTTGAGGTCTTTTATGCATGCATAATTAAACCCTAAGTGCTAGTCTGTAGAGGGATTTCCCACTCACAACAAAATTGGCGACCATACTAGGGAAAGTCTAGGGTTTCTGGGAATTTTTTTTTTTGGGTATTTTTAAGAAATGGTTTCATTTCCTGTTTTTAAAGTTTCTGCAAAATTCTGAGCTAACAGAGATTCCGGCCTTCCATACCAGTTATCTTTGTTTCTTTGCTTGACTGTAAATTTTTTTTTCGAGACCCATAGAGGTACACACGGCCTGTATAAGTTCTGCACGCGTGTAACAGCACCCTGCATTCTCACAGCTCGCGTGTACATGCTAGCTGAGAAAGTGTCAGTCGCGTGTATGATTCCAGAAAATTTCTTTTAAAGGGGCAGTCATCCTCTTCCCTGTTAGAATTATTCCTTCTCAGGTGTTTTCTGGAACTCTTTCTAGTCTTTGTTGTTTGCAGTCTATAGCTTAGGTTTCACCTCGGATTGGTTTGTTCTATGAAGTTTTCCTTGAATTGTTTTCTTTTTTCTGTTAAATTAAGTGTCTGAGTCTTCAAGAGATTCTGGTTCTCAGTATCAGTAGTCTCTGCCTAGGCTGGCTTACTTATCTTTTCATTTGTCTCATAGTTTCAGATATACACGCAGCCTATATAAGGCCAGCACGCGTGTACACGCGCTCTGACTTTACACAGCTCACGTGCACACGCTTGTTGTGGAACTGTCAGCAGTGTGATTGTGGAGGGAATTTTTGTTGAAGGTGAGGCAGTCATCCTTTATTTTGACAAGATTTAAACCTCTCAGGTTTGGGTCTCTGTCATAGCGGCCAGTAACTTAGGTTTGATCACAACAATAACTTTATTTTTTCATTTAGAAGTTTTCCTCAAAAATTTTCTTTTATAGGGTTTTTAGACAAGTGTGAGAATCCAATTTTAATTTGCTTGTGTGTGACTTTTAAAGTGACTCTTTGCGATCTGCGCTTAGGCCAGAAGTTTTCTTGGTTTTGACTTGTTGATATTTTTCCTTTTTGCTTTGTGAGCATTCAAATAAAAAAAAACTTTTATTTCTTTGTTGGTTAAAAAGTGTTGTTTTGCATTAGTAAACAGGGAAAAGTATTTGCTTTCATAAGTTCTTGACGGTTTACTTAGATCATAAGTAGCTCGTAGTCGAGTGAAATTCTGCTTTGAGTTTGTTGTTCAAAGATCTTAGAAAAAATTTTAAGTTTGAAAAGTTGTTTAAGAGTTGAGTGAAGTAAAGGTTTTTGTTTCCAACTTTCTATTTATTTTTCTTTCGTCTCTCAAACATCATTAGTTTCACTTTCATAACCTTTGAATTAATCCAAGCCATAAAAATTAACGCTAAATCTAAAATTCATTAGACTTTTTATGTTTGTAGGGTCAACCAACTAGTTTAGGGTTAGGGCCTTGAATTAGGTTGGAGAGGAAACTCTTCAAGGCCATTAAAATCAAACATTGGAGTCTGAGTTAGGGAGTGTCAAAGTCCAGTATCGTGAAATTTATCCAGGACCCCCCTCTAACACAGGGGATAAACATGAGGTCGCGTGTAGAAAGGTAGCGGAGATAACCCCTCCAAAGCTGGACCAATCGTAGTGGAGAACACATATAGAGGTCTTGTCTTGGGATTCCGTCGATTGCATTTTCCATGGAGCTTCGTGGGTCTCGAATCCGTTAGAGGTCTTCAGTTGTCTTCCATACCACTTTATTTCGATACCCTTGACAAGTTTCGGGCTCGATACCCTGCTCATTGTGGTATACCTGACTTTCGATTGTACCTGCCTGGTGATTGTTCGCGCGCTGGCAACCTAGTTGCCTATCTTTTTAGGGACATACACAGGTGACTGCGGGGGTATACCGCAGTACCTAGGATAGACATCGGGCCATGCTTTGTAGAGTATACCCAGAGGGTGCTTCTGTGTTCAAGTTGCACTTGCACCGGTAAGTTTCTCTAGTGTTGGTTGTTGTAATTGTTCTTCCAATTAGTTTAGTGTTTGATGGTTTTATCTTATAGGGACTTTTTTAGTGTGTGTTGTTTTCTGAATGAATAGACAACCCTAGAGTTTCTTTGATCTTCTCACACAGTGGAGGTTCACGAGCTTCGTCGGTCACGAAGGCTTCTGGGCCTATCACCGGTTACACTGAAGCCACCCCCGCCACCACTAAGGTGAAAGCTAGACCAACAAGGGTCTTTTGAAGCGACTGGGTCACAAGAAATTGTGCTCGACCAACATCCGGAAGAAACGACCGTTTTAGACTTTGGAGCGAAAGCTCTTGGTCCACCTGAAACTCCAACCACTGATCTTTCGGCACCCATCATCATATCGATCCACCCTTACGAGTGCCAGACAGTGTCGCATGCAGCAATGGAAACAAATGTTGTCACTCCCTCTGGGAATTCTTCAATTCCCACTACGGTTGTCACCACAGGAGATTTTCCACCTCCTAACCCACCGTCACCTGTTTGAGCCACCATGGTCTCAACCACCTCTACCTCACACAGTGGTCTGATCTCGTCTACGGAGGGGGCCACAACCCCTTTCACACCAAGTACGACAGGCCCTCCATTCTCATACGGGATACCTAGCTCAGGTACAAGTCCTGTACTTTCCTACTCCACTTCACAGAATTTAGGTCTGGGGGCAGGGAGCTCTAACGCTCCTCTGCAAGGCCACATGGGGGGCATTTCAGCTCCTTTTAACACTTTTCCTTATGGGGGAGATCATATACCTCCTTCGTCCCCTTCGCTCGGTGGCACGCATCAGCAATCCACCAAGCCACCTGCACACCATAGTTTATTTGGAACAGGGATTCAAGGACTGCCTTCGCATAATATGTCGGTAGGTTCGACACCGTTTTCTTTGTTTGTTGCATTTGGTAACAACGCCTTCTCATCACCTTCTTTCCCGACTAGGGGAAACCCTGGTTCGGACAACCTATTCCTATGCAGGGTACTATTCCTGCACAGGGAGCAAACCCAAGAACTTCTTTCGCATCAGGGCCTTGGAATTCTTGGCAGGGTTCTGTTCCCTTGTCAGGAATGTCGATCTGGGGAAATTCTTTCCACAATCAATGGAACCCCAGACAAAGTAATATGCCTATCCCCACGGGATCAGCATGGGGAAACCCTTCCCAAAGTCCTTCGAATGTAATGCATGCCCATCCATCTACGTCCTATTTTGGGAATCAACCGATGATGTCTCCTCACACGCAGAATCTGTATGCTGGTCATGGCCATGGTTTTTACCAGAACCCAGGCCAACAACTGAACTTTTCCTGGCAACCTGGTGGCAGTCAAACTCCAGGCCTCTTTTTCCCAGGTTATCACCAACAACCCAAACTACCTTTCCTGGCAACCTTGCATTTTCCAGAATTGACAAGGTTGTTGACTGACCCTATCTATCACAACCTGCGTTAGCCCCTTATGCCGACGAAGTTGCCTTCGGACATACCAAAGTTCAAAGCCAAGCTGAACAAAGATCCAGGTGATCATGTGACTACCTTCCACCTTTGGTGCTCATCTAACTCGTTGAAAGACAACTCTATACAGTTGCAATTGTTTCAACATACTCTCATTGGGAGTGCTACAAAATGGTACATTGAGCTCGACCGCTCAAGATACTCTTCCTTCGACGAATTGGCAATGGCCTTCCTAAACCATTTCCAATTACCTGTGAGATACAACGTTGGCACAGAATTGCTAGCCAATTTCGCACAGACAAAAGCAGACCATATCTCTGATCACATCTGAGAATGGAGATGCCAGAAGAGTTTAATTAAGGTGCCAGTCCCACTAGCATTCCTTCTCGAGTGGTTCCTTAAGTATTTGGTCCCACAGTTATCCAAAGACGTCGCAACATCAGGAGTGTTTTCCGAAAAAGACACCATCTTGCGAGCTCAAAATCTTGATCTCATCTATTCTCAGTCTGGTTTATTATATGAGATATTTCCAGATGCGCCACGCTCAATACTTGATAAAACTAGACAGAGAGTTGGACCACATGCCGATGGTATTGTTGGTTCAGCACAGACAAAGCCCGTTGAGCAGCTGATGAAGCAGTTGCAGCAATTGTCTATACAACACACAGCGGCCAGCCAAACTACTTTTTTGGCTACTCCCCCTACTAAAATGTCGGATGTACACATAGTGCAATTGACAAATCTAAAGGCCACCCAACAGCCTGAAGAAAAGAAAAAAAAATGAAAGAAGGGTAAGGGAGATAAGAAACCCACTAATAATGCTAGTGGGGGAAACACTGAGAAACAGAAGGCGAGGTATCCGTGCAACCTATGCACAAAAGACCACCCGACCCACTAATGTCCTCGGCTTGCAGACGCCCAAAAGTTTGTGACATAGAAACAACATGTTGTGTTAACCAATCCATTTCAGCATGGGCAAAACCTAACCCAAGCCTCTACAAGCACAGAAGGGGGAAGTCAAGGACCCTCTTTGTCTTCGAACAATCTCGCATCTGCGAATGTGTATATGATGAAGGGTGATGATTTTATATCGACTAGAGTGCATGAATATAGTAAACCAAGCACTTCTGAGAAGGGAAAAGAAGCCAAACTCCCATCTCTTCCTCTACAGATTGAGAAGACTTTGGGAGAAACAATGACACGCATCCCAAAATGCACGTTCAAAAAATCTTCTCACAACCCAAACACAAGGGTCACCAAGAACTACTCTGTGGTGGAAGATTTGTCTCAAACCCCTTGTGCGATGTCCTCTTTGGAGTTCCTCCAAACCTTCCCTTCCCAGAGGAAAGCTTTGTTAACCGCTTTAGGATCTATCGAGACTTGTAATTCGGGTACCATCATGCTAGATACAACCGACTTAAAACCTCGTCTGCCTTACCACGTAGCGTTTCAGATAGTAGTGGCTCACCCCACGAAAAATTTTACTCGAAATATTTTTCGCACGGTGGTTGATGAGGGCGCCTCGACATGCATTATGTCATTGGCATGTTGGAAGGCCATTGGTCAGTCCATTTTGTCTCTGTCACCTACTCTTCTCACTACTTTCGACGGTCGTTCGTTCAGACCGCATGGTATCATTCCCTCTTTCCCCATGCAGTTAGGAGGGAAGACCATGTGTGTCAAGGTAGAAGTAGTCGACGCGTCCCTCAACTACAATCTCTTGTTAGGAAGGAGTTTGACTTATGCCATGCAAG
>SNQJ01S0007525.1:57869-77405 GCA_010110895.2 Picea sitchensis | reverse complement strand
ATCCCATTTGGAATGTGGCCTTCCACTTGTTCTAATGATCTTCCTTCTAGTGATTAGATTGTTCCGAAGGTAACCCGCTCTGATACCAATTGTTGATACTGAGAGGGGGGGTGAATCAGTGTCAATTATAATTTAGCACCTTTTAAATCTTTAACTTTTCAATCAAATAAAATGCATCCCAATATCTAGTAAAGAATAGAAGAAAAAATACATAGTGCACAACATATTTACATGGAAATCGAAATGGAAGAAACCACAAAATTATTTTCTTATATAATAACAAGATTATATTAATAGGAATCTACAACCTCCAAGTTTCTATAGATCCAATTGGAAGGGGGCACCAACCCCCTGATTTACATGCACCAACCTAAAGGAATCTACAACTCACTAGATTCTCCAGTTCCAACTGGAAGGAGGCTCCAACCCCCTTTCCTTTCCCCTTCCTTCCACCCTCAAATATGTATATAAAACAATCAACCTCTCATTGTCATTGTCATTGTCTCTATCACTATGACTATCTATGTCATTATCATTGATACATCATCATCATCATCATCATCATCAAATGGGTTCCACATAAAGATTCTAGGTCCACATGGGTCCACATATAAAACCCAACAACAACATAAAAACGTTTTCCAATCATGTGATAAAATATCCAAAATATGAGCCTCAAAAATTGGGTCCACGTAGATATCCTAAGTCCAAATGGGTCCACATATAAACTCAAACAACCTCAGGGAAACATCACAACTTCATAGTA
Organism: Picea sitchensis; assembly: GCA_010110895.2. Lineage (NCBI taxonomy): Eukaryota > Viridiplantae > Streptophyta > Pinopsida > Pinales > Pinaceae > Picea > Picea sitchensis. The sequence goes on along the minus strand of SNQJ01S0007525.1, from coordinate 76,639 downwards.
GAGCATATGACAACATCACAACCTTACAACATACCTTGAGAATAAGAAAGACCTTAATAGAATCCCTTAGACTTCTCTTGCACACCAGAAGACACCTCAAATACCTTCTGCACACCTCAGACTAGATATCTTTCTTGGTTTCTCAAAAAATGAGAAATTCTATCCTATATTTATAGTATTTTTATCCCCAAAAATTAGTTGAGCCGACCTCAATTTTTCGGCTGGGTTGTTGGATGAAAAAACTCATATCTCTTCATTCCTAGGGAGTTAGAGGGACTTCCAGATACTATTGGAAAATCATCAGAATAGGCTTTCCAACCATGTAAATTGTTCTTCTATTTGAGTTACTTATGTAAGGTAAAAATTCCCTCAAAGATAGGGTATCCAAATTGACCACAAATAATACTTTCAACAATCTCCATCTTGTAATCTTGGACTTGGAAATTTGCAGGCTTCTTCACTTTACTGTAGGGGATTCTTGACCACACATCCAAGGATTCTTGTGGGATTATTTAAAGAGTATTCCTATGAGGGCCATGCTTAAATATACCAGAGTATAAAATTCATAATCCTCGGTCGCTTATGTGCATCATAATACAAAAAAGACAGTTGTAATACTCCTATCTTCAGTGAGATCCTACCTCATAAAAAGGTCACAAAAATGTCCAATGTTTTTCAAAATGGATCAAATCCCAAGAACTATATCCATGAAACAATATATATAGCAATAAAAGTGTGAATAATCTATTTTCACTATGATAACTCAGCCTCCCATCAATGATCTCCTCCAGAGAAATAATATTAACTCCCAAATTAATGGCATATTTATACAAAGGATCAAAATCAGAATTGTTTTCCCTAAATATATGGCAGAAAGTGATATTATGAAAGGTAGCAAACACAAACTTCAGGATCAACCCAATATTTTGAAGCTACAGGATTTCAAGAGTTTGAACACTGCTCATACAAACAATGGCCAATTTAGAGTCCCCTAAAACTTTGAGAGTGTCAACATTGCAATTTTTTTCACAACGAAGAAGTTCTAAAACTACCTAGAACTCAACATGATTATTTTTACCAACACCTAAGTGCCCACTACCAGTAACATAGTTGTATTATGAGAAATAAAGAAGGAAGCCAAGACCACATATCCTATTCTCACCTTGGCATGCCCCATCAAAAAAACCCGATGGATTGGATTTGTCTAGCATCACAAGAACTAATTTACTGGCCTTCTATATGTTAGGATTCATCTTATAGTAATTAAACAAGGCAATGGACTATTGAGTAACCTTGAAAGGGGTTTGAGAATTTTCTTCAAATAGTATTGTATTCCTAGCCATCCAAATACCTAAAGACACCAAAATAGAAATAACACAAAAAAGTTTCAATACAAGATTTGAAAAACAATCCTTAAAATAATCCACAATCACATCCTTATCCCAGACCAGCCCCATCCCCAACTATGAAATGGAATATGTCCATACCTTATAGATGTAAATACATATCTTAAATAAGTGAAGGTTTTTCTCCTCATCCCCTTTAAAAAGTACACAAAATCTAGGCCCATGCTTGCCTTATAAGTGAAAATGATCCTAGTTTAACACTATACCCAAAATAACTAACCAAACAAATAATAAGAATTTAGCAGGACCCTAGATTTTCCATAGTTTTTTGAACCACCATTGATCTGCATTTTCTTCATCTACAAACATGGTTTGCTAACATAGGTTGGATGAGTAACATCCATCAGATAAATTGTATACCTAGACCAACTCATATTCATGGTCAAAAAGTTTAACATGTGCTCTTAGCAATTCCTGGACATAAACTTTTCAATCGTATTGCCATCGTCCCTCTAAGTTCAAGGCATTCTTGTATTTTCAACCTTGACACCAGAGAGAATTTGTGCCCCAATCACAAAGAAGGTTAACGGTACACAAATTATTTTCTTTAAGATGATGAATTAAATATTCAAGAATAAATATATCCCTATGGAATCCCACAATTGCATCTCATCCCGCTTGAACCAAATGACCAGACCCCACCTTCCAAGCCAAATATTTACCAATGGTTGGAAATTAAACAGATAGATTCTTACACTCTATGGATGCAGATGGAGCTTCCTTTCAAGGTATTCAAATCCAATAAAAGATAGGTCATGGAAAAAATAATTGTCATAAAGAATATGCCTCCAAAGACTTCCTTGGGTTAGGAAAACCCAAGTGACTTTTCCACCACGAATTTTCCAAATCTTACCAGATCTTTAAGACCCCAACCTCCAATCTCTTTTAGATGAGATAGTTGCTTCCAGTTGACTAAATGATATCCAAGGTACTCGGTATTTCCTTTCCAAATATAATTATAACATAAATTATTTATTTGAGTTAGGATTCCCTTCAGAGTGCTTTCCAAGAGATGACAAAAAACCATAATGGCCTCAATGACATATTTAATAAGGGTAATTTAGCCACCCATGGAGATCCATCTATTGCACCAAAGTGTGATTCTCTTCTCAATTTTCGACACCAACCAGCTCCAATCATTTATGCCATAATTATTTGTCTTGAGTCTATACCTTAGATATTCAAAACCATATTTTATGTCAAAGATAGGGAAGGAGAAAATATTTTCCACAACCTGTCGAGGGGTTGCATCACATTAAGGAAAATAAATAGAAAATTTCCCAACATTTATTTCCATACTTGTTGCACCATAGAAAATATCTAACAAATCTTTATGAACCCTTCCCTCGACTTCCGTGTAGTGACAAAATAATAATATATCATCCATGAAAAGAAGATGGGTCAATATTTTAGTTCACCCCATTCGAACACCCTGGAATTAATGGAGTCTCATCACTTCAACAATAATGTGGCTAAGCACATCCATAATGATAAGGAATAAATATGGATATAATGGGCATCCTTGGCACAACTTGTGGCCAGAATGGAAGAACAAGGAACCTACGCAATTTATTAGTACTAAAAAATGTACAAAGGAAACACAAGACATTGCCCAATTTACCATTGATAAGTCAAATCTAGTTTGAAGAAGAAACAACCTAATATATAACCAAGAAACTTAGTCATATGCCTTAGAAAAATCAAGTTTGATCACCAAGACAGGTTTCCTTTGTGTCTTAATGGTGTGTAGACCATCTTGGGCCTATCTAATAGCCTCATGGATAAAGCGCCCTTTCAATAAACCAAACTGCTCAAGTGTAACAAAATCTGACAAAATCAGATTTAATCTTGGAGAAATATTTTTTTCCACGATCTTATATGGGAAATTACACAATGAAATGGGACTAAAATAATCAAGGGTTGACGAACAATACACTTTTAGAATCAACAAAATAAACATATATTTTATGCTACCTAAGACTTTTCCATAGGTTGTGATCTCTTCTACAACCCTCAATAGGTCGTCACCCACTAAGTCGAAGAAACCCTAAAAGAACTTTATCATCCAATCGTCAATCCCAAGGCTCTTTTCCTTTTTAAAATTGATAATAATATCCTAGAGATCCTCCTTCAAGAGATCCTCCTTCGATATTTCACTCTATGATATTTGATTTCGTTCTTCCCCCACCAACTTAGGAAAGTATGAGATAAGTCTAAGAGACATATCCATTTTGAAGTGAGGATTTTCCTAGAAGAGCATATGAAAATGTTGAACTCCCAAGGATGCCATGAACCCTTGAAATTTTTTGTCTTTTGCATCCCTTAATTCCCATATGGTGTTATAGCTCTTGCGATAGTTGGTGAATCACTGGAAAAAATTTGTATTCAAATATCCCGCCTCCAACCAGAGAGCCTGACTCTTGAGCCTCCATGCTTTCTCTTGTTCACTCAAAATATTCTTCCTAATTGATTCCAATTTCCAAACTCTATCAGTGTCCACCGAGGCATTTAGATGTAATGACATACCATCATAAATCTATTTGATCTCATCCTCTATGCTGAAGAGAAATTTTTGCTATTCCTTTTTACACTCAATGGCTCAACAAACCACATCAACCTTTAGATTCCTAAGGGAATCAAAACATTGTTGGGAATCCACAACACTAATATTAGGATTATACTGCACCTAGTTATTTTTAACCAAAGTTTGGAAGTCTTCAAACTTTATCCAAGAGGGATTATATTTGAAGGGGTCTCTCAATGGCCCCCTCGACATGTCTAAATCTAAAAATAATGGGAAACGATCCGAACACCTAATTTTTCTGAACCACGATTGATAAATACCAATGTTCTGAAGAAGAGAGTGATAAAATAGGAATATAACCAACTTTTTAATAACTCCTACATAACCAAATCTATTGTTGCTCTAGGTTGGACTAAGTGCATCTAGTTCCACATCCATCAATCACAAAATTTCAAACTTGTTAAGGAAGAATTGGGAAAATCGATGTTCCCACATAGAATCCCCCCATATCTCCTCTCTCGCAATGGATAAATTCAAATCCCCACCTATAATGACATCCTCCAACTAAATGGCATGGACAATCATAAGTGATTCCAAAAGGATTCCTTGTCAAAATAGGGTCCATATATGTTACATAGCATAAAATGTTTATCCATTTCCTTTCCTAGGATCTTCGTACATAAACATGAATTAATATAGAAGCAGTTAATAAGAGATATAAAAGGTGAAATACCCATGATAATACCACCAGAAAAACCCTTCGAGTCTTGTCCAATAAAAACCCAGCTAGGAAAAAGTTTGTTTAGTTTGAAAATAATGAGATCCCTTCTCCCCATAAACTCCTAATTAAACACAATATTAGGATGATACATCCAAATTAACCTTCAAAGGGATAGTTTTTAGGTCTTCCCCCAATACCCTGCATAGTGAACATCATAACTTTCATAGGGGTGACAAATGTTGGGCAACACTTGCTCTAAGTACCCTGAATATATGTCATTGACAACCTTGCGACACCTCACAAAATTATATTTTGTAGGTGTTTTTTAACACTAATTTATGCCCCACCTTGGAAGGTGAGGTTTATTTGTCTAATAAAAACCCGAGGCCCTCTGAGGAGGAAATACCTTGAGTCAGAACTCAGGACCTAAAATATATGGGTCTCACCCTAAGGAGGATTATATAGAACTGGAGGAACACCCATTTCATGAACCCAGAGACTATGGAAAATAAGAATCATAATCATTAGCAAGGTAAATTCTGTATTCCTTTGAAAATATAGATTCCATGGGATTTTGGATTAGAAACCCCCCAAGGAAAGGATAAGTTGTAGTAGCCACTACCCCATCCAAAGATTGCAAGCCTAGATGAGAATATGATGAAACCATACGAGGAGAAGATGTGGTATTACCTAAAGCTGATTGTTTGAATTTTCTATAATACCATAAAGCCTCGATTTTACTCCATTCTGCTGCCAAGAGATAAAGTTCATAATCCAGTATCCCCTTTAGAAGATTTTGTTCTCTAGACACAGGGCCAGGCTCAAACAAAGGAACCAAAATATCACCAACAACGTTACCAACATTTTCATGATGTGGAGATGACTATAGAGGCCCATATATCTGAATTTTTACTTGTTGCATAGTGGGAGGAAGTCCCTGTTTTCATTTTTGGTCACTGTACGATGTGGCCAAGGAATGCACTTTTGAATATTATTAGGGGCACCCCTAAAATTTCTTTAATTTTTTTTTGTCACAATCATCCACAACATGACCCACATCGTGACACCTTACACATCAAAAAGGGACGTTAAGGTAGTCAAGAACCTATAAATAGGTATGTGAACCCGCAATCAACTTCATGGATTCATATAAACCTTCTCTAGGGCCCAATTCCACTAATATCAACACCATTGAATAATTGGAAGAAGACTTGAAACTGACATCAACAACAATGTATGTACCCAACACATCACCAATGGCCTTGAGGCCCTCATCTGACCAATAATCCAATGGAAATTTCAACATCTTTATCCATACCAGAAGACTTTTCAAACCCTCAACACTGGCATCAAACAAAGAGTGTCATAGTTTGCACAGAGGACCTACCGATCCAAAAACCAACACACACAAGGATGCTTTACCTTGGTAATAGGTAAAACATTGGGGAATAACCTAGAACCAACACCCAAAGTTTCTCCATTCACTGAGAGAGGAAACTTACCGAGATCCGACAACTACCAAACTTCCCTACTAAAGATTCTGTATCCATGTTTGCAATTTGTGAGACTTACAAATCTTTTCCAACTATAAGTGCTATGCCGCGACGATGTGATTGAAAATTCTTCTTATATTTCCTCCCCACAATCCCTTGGTTAGGACCCAAGATTCAAATCTTATACTTCCAGATGACTACGATCAAATCTAGAGCCCCCAAATCCAACATCACAATCGATCACTCTAGGGTTCAATGAGGTAACAAGATCTTCTCTCTGTGGAGGAAATGGAAACAAATAGACACCCTGAATCTCTTGCAAATCCTACAAATGAGAACCCTACAAGGAAGGATCCAAGACTTGACTTGATCCAAGTAGAATTATATGATAAACAATGAATATCTCTAGATCCAGGCAGGGGGCATGTGCCTCGGCCTTGGGATCCACTAAAACCTCATGTGAAATGACGCAACAAAAGAACATCTCAAGATCTATATTAATGGTTCAACAGTAGAATATATTTTCCTTGGTTAGGAGATCATCAGANTCTAGATCCAGGCAGGGGGCATGTGCCTCGGCCTTGGGATCCACTAAAACCTCATGTGAAATGACGCAACAAAAGAACATCTCAAGATCTATATTAATGGTTCAACAGTAGAATATATTTTCCTTGGTTAGGAGATCATCAGAGTAACCCACCATTTGTGGTGAATAGTCTATCTAGCATCCACTCAACACATGCTGCCCACTTGGCACATTGGATAACCTAAAACCCACACCCAACCATATATATATATATATATATTGATGTTTAATATTTTACTTTAAATTTTTGTAGCTATTTTTTTTAAATAAAAAAAAAAAAAAACTAAAATGCATTTTATAGAAAAATTGAATAATTTATTTGAATTTTTCTACTTTTTGATGATTTTGTTTGCAACAACACAGGGATTTTAGGCCATGGTTTAAATAATGTTTCAATTTTAAGCCCAAGAAAATATGAGGGTGCTACTTGTAGCACCCTTTTCTAATTCATGGGTTGATTTTAAGATTTTGGTTGTAAGGGATCTAGTTGTCAAGGCCATGGATCTCAAAGAAGTTGCAACTCCGACCTTGAAAAATGCGGGGTGCTACTAGGAGTGACACTTTTTTATTTTGGAGTGAATTTTAGGCTTTTTAGAGCAATGTTATAATTTTTTAAGGTCATCCTTTCAAAGAAGTTGTAATTTTGACCCCCCCACCCCCCCAAAAAAAATAAAAAAATAAGGTATGCTACCATTGGTTCCACTTTTCGATTTGGGGGTTGATTTTAAGGTTTTTGTTGGAAACATTACAAGGTTTTTAGGCCATGGTTGTAAAAAAGGGTACTACCGGTAGCACTGTTTTTCAAAATAAAGGTAAAAACATTGACTAAATGAAACCTCAAAAAAATGATAACTCTAGAGGGTTCTCATCAAATTTGTAACTATGTTATAACACTCTTGACAAATATTTCCTATATAAATTATTGAGGAAACGTTTCTTCTTTAAGGGTTGGATTAATTGGGTCAAATCCGACATTAATAATCCATAGATATCCCCACTCATGAATGGAAGACCAACTAACTTTATATTCATAAATTAGTAGCCAAGTATTAAAAAATCTACAAACTTGTAGCCTTGCAATGTAGTTTTGTGACCATTTATGCTTGAGAGACTAAAGCACAAGGTATGAAAAAAATTCAATGATATGTTTTAAATGTAAGTTTGCTATTTTTAATCTTCCTTATTATCTAAGAGAATTCTTATTTTTGTATGTTCAAAGAACCATATAAATTGACTATCCACATTCATAAAGAAAACAAAAGGGAACGTGTTTATGGTTAGGATAGTTAGAGTAGTTATGTTTAGAGATGCACAGGATAGTTAGAGTAGTTATGTTTAGAGCCTGCATCTCTAAGAGAAAATTATATGGTTTAAGAATCACATTTAATCGTTCACTTTAATTTGTAATAGACCTTTCATTGCCATTTTACCTAAAAATTTAAATTCAAATGTTTAGCATTAGAATCTCAAGAGGTACATTATAAGTCCTCAAAATTCTTAATGTTTATAGGGATTGAGATGCCAGTCTCTATCTCCTTGAGTCAAACAATTATGGCTTTTGTTCATTGCAATTATTTTCATCCATATAACCTTTGTGATTCTATGTACATGGTTGGTACATTAAATGCCTGGAATCCAATAGCTACTTTTCACTTTTGTCATATTGGATTTTTACTGGTACAAAGGGATCTTTCTACAACTAGTTTTTATATGTACAATTATTGTACCCCATAGCACATTTGTCTTACACTTTATAGTCCCAATGGTCAATTCTAGATAGAATTAGGCATATTTATACACGTTAATATTAAATTAAATATTTAACAATGATATATTGTTGAGTAGCCACTCAAGCCACCCTTCTTCTCAGATAGCTAGGTTCAACCATCATTTTCTCAAGTGGAAGCTTAAGTTATATGTGATAACATGTGCCTTATCACTACAATGGAAACATATTATCTAGAAAAATCATTAATCCATACATATTATTGTTGCTTGTAATATTAAAAATATACATATAGGTACGAGCAAGAAGATTAAATTGAAGGTTTAATTTTTCAATTTTTTTAATTTGGCTCACATTAGGCTTTTGATGACATAACAACATAATTGAAATAAATAATGACAAACTTGCAACTATTTCGACATTGTTCTGACATCTTAGCAATGTCTTTAGCATGTTTAGAACACTTTATTTTGATGAGGTGTTCCATCTTTCAACATATTTAAGACGTTGGTAAGGTTTCAGAATACAGTCATCATGTCACAAAAGTGCATGTCCATCATAATGAAATGTAGCCACCATGATGATTGGAAGGATGTTGGTATTGTGTTAGAAGACCAACACCATATCACATAAGTGCATACCCATCAAAATGAAATGTGGTCACCATGATGGTTGTAAGAATGTCTATTTGGTGTTGAAAGAATAATGGTATGTCACAAAATGTTATTTCCCTTCAAAATGACACATGACCAGCATGGTGGTTGGAAGGATGTCAGTGTGATGTTGGAATACCGATGTAATTGTAGAAAAATGCTTATTTATAAAAGTGTCACATGGTCTTCAAAGTGTGTCATAATTGAAATGATATACCAACAAGTGGGAATTGCAATGTAGTTACAATGAAATTATTCTGACAATAGAAAAATTCAAATTTTGATGTGATGATGTTAAATTTAGTGTCCACAAAGTGTTGAAATTTGCACCTTAAGGTAGTAGTTCCTCTTGATAAAAATCATCCTCCATACACTGTTTTTTGATGAACACACCCATATTTGGTTGGGCTTGTGAAATATAAGCCACCATGCTTAGCTTGCATGAATAAATATGTCAAACTTCAATATGATTTTTCTCTCTTGAATGGTTCTAGCCATGCCTTCATCATCCGAACAATCCACTCTCCCTATTGAAACAATAGACTTTGGATCTATGGAGTGATTTTGTCCAATAATAAGGTCATATGATTCTATGCTAACTCATGAAAGTAGATGTCACTTTTCCAACCACCCAAATCCACAATACATTGATCTACTACTTGACTCACCCACTTCTTGGCACCATTGGCCATTTGTACCTTCCAAAGATCATAGAGTTTTTTTATGGTAAGATTACAATTTGCCACCACCCTAATGAAATAAAACTATGAATGTTACATGTATTAACCAAGAAGGTAAAACTTTGATCCGATATAATACATTGAGTCTCAACCAAAGGTGCCTAGTAATTTGCATGTTGATCATCCATTGCAACATATATCTTTCATGTGAACACCATTGTCTATAATTTTATTGAGGCTAAGTTTGAAAATACCTCAAAATATTATGATTTCAATGTGACTCAAATGTACATCCAATCAAGTAATGGTGCCAAAATTTCAAAGTGTGAACAATCACTAAAATTTATAAGTCACACATAGGGTAAATTTGCTCATGTTTATTCAACTTCTTTGATTGAAAACTAGACACCCTTCCATCTTGCACCATAAATCCACCAATGCCTTCATTACATGCATCAACACACACCAAGAATTTCTTATCAAAGTCCAGTAATATTATAACATGTGTGGTGGTAATGGATATTTTTATCTCTTGAAATCCTTCTCGACGAAAATTTTCTAGACAAACTTTTATCCCTTGCACCATAACTAGGATAAGGGTCATATAATCTTGGATAACCCTTCAACAAATCTCCTATAACAACACACCAAGACTAAGAAAATTCTAACTATAGTTTTCTTCTTAGATCTTAACCAATTTCAAATAGGTTCAATCTTTTTAGGGTTTAGTTTGTCCTTGTTTTGAAATTACATACCCCAAGTACTAAATTCTTTCTTTGAAAAATTCACTTTTGCTCAATTTTCCTACAACTTATGCTCCCTCAAAATCTTCAACACAATCTACAAATGCTCATTGTGATTTTCTACACTCCGAGAGTAAATTAGGATGTCATAAATAAATACTAAGACAAAATTGTCTAAGTACATCATGAATACATGATTCATCAACCTCATGATATAGCAGGTGCATTAGTTAGAACAAAAGGAAACACCAAAAATTCATAATGAACACAACAAGATTTGAAAGTTGTCTTTGAAATGTCCACTTTCTAAACTTTAATTTGATGATATCTTGATCTCAAAACTATCTTAGAGAACAACTTCACACCTTAAGTTGATCAAATAAATAATCAGTTGTCAACAAGGGATAACAATTCTTAATGGTGACCTTGTTTCAACATGTCATAATTAATGCACATGTGAAATGTTTCATCTTTCTTCTTAAAAAAGAGCACATGTACACCAAATAAGGAAACAATACGCTAAATAAAACCCTTGTCTAGTAACTATTGTAATTGTAACTTCAAATCACTAATATAATTTGTTTTGAATCAATAAGGTGCCTTTAATATAGGAGTTGATCCATACATAGGTTCTATCTTGTAGTTGACTTCTCACTTAGGTGGTAATCTAGGAAATTCCTCTAGAAAAACATCTAGGAATTCTTTCACCATGAGTAATTGATTTAAACTATTCCTTGGTTATATATTCACTTCATCCAAATGAGTCAAATACCCACTACATCCTTTGTGCACACTATGCATAGCTTTCATAGAAGAAATATGTCAAACTACAATAGGATATTTTTCTCCTTGAATGTTTCTATCCATGCCTTCGTCATCCAAACACTCCACTCTCTTTTCAAAGAAATCCACTTTGTCTCTATGGAGTTCTAACCAATCCTATCGAATAACCTCGTCATATGATAACAACAATTTAATTCCTGAAACTTGAGTATCTAAACCACCTTGTCATATGATAACACCAATTTAATTCCCGAAACTTGAGTATCTAAACCACCACTTATTGCATTTAAATCTACTCATGTTATATTTGTTTTGGATCATTTGTTGTCTACTTTCTAAGGGACATAATTCATATTCACTTTTCCATGTTATTCTTTGAATATCAATTGTGAATGAAAGCATTTATTTCACACGTAGAACACATCCAAAGTAACTTGGAATATATTGAATTTACATAGTAGTAATATGAATAATTCATGGTTAAATGTCACATTGATATAACACTCATTTTATTCAATGATACAATGTTGTGATTTTCACTCCTAAATGCTTCATCTATTTTTGAGGTATAATTAGGCATTCATTGTGGAAACACTAAGTAAATTGGCTATCATTATATGATTGTTGAAGAATTTGACAGAATTTCCTTGATCATTTCAGGACTCTTAACCCAAGTTTATGGTTTACTCTCAATCCACTCATATCTTGGTAAGTAAAAATTGTGTTTCTTTGGAGTTGATTAAACATGTGTGTGTTTTACCACATTTATCACATCTAAAGAAAACCAATTATTTGGTTAACCACTTACATAATCAATATAAGTTAAAAACCTCTCCCACATTTACAAGGAGTTAGCTTGATTGATCTAAGGGATACCTCTAGACTAGGAATCTCTTTTTTCATCATTTTGAAGTGTGGGGCAATGCCACCAAGGTGATAGTGGGTGGATTTCCTAGTAGTTACCTATAAGCTCTCATGTTTGTGGTTAGAAATTTTCCATCTATCGAGAATTTGAGCAATAACATCTCTCAAGTGAAAATATTCTCCAATACGTATCACCCATTGTTTAGTTTCTACCAAATAAGTGTCAAGCCCTTTTCCACTCTAAAACTAGTTCGTAACACACCTACTCCACAAGCTTAGCATTCACAGTAACATGTAAAATCACACCAACTCAATCTAACACGTTAACATGACATGTGAGCCAATCTTTCATGATGACCATCTAAACAACCTCTACATAGTTGTTGAAGTATTCCCAGAGGCTCTCCTTGCTCATCTCCTTTTCTCTTTCCTCTCTAGTGAATCCAATAGCTCCTTGAAAAACCTCTACTGTCAAGTAGTCACCACCTCAAGAAGGTTTTTTAGCGCTTCGATATCAGTGACCAAGACATTCTTAACACACCATTTTATCCTCTTGAAATATGGATTTTCCAACAATAGATCATCGTCATTCGACTCCAAATCCTGATTCTCATACATTTCCCTGCTAGAAATTTCCAAATGTTGAGAATTTAAATTCTCATTATGGGAAAAATCACTTTACTTCTTGAGGTATTTCCTATGCAAGCATTTCTCGGAGAGAAAAGGATGGAGATCACCACAATAAGGGTTATCATTCCTATCTTTCAAAAACTCCCTGACATATTTAAAACACACCATTAATTCCTCCCATTTGTCTCTTCATTGTTAGGCATCCCTGAAAAATTGTTCTTTCCACAAATATTGGACTATTTTGTCCTAAAGTTCTAACATTCTTCTGTTGCGAGAAAACCTGAGATTTTATTCTATTTGAATCTTTATGATCTTGAGTGAATAAATCCAGAACCTTAAGAACTTCGTTTTCATTCGTCGACCACTCTTGTGAGAGAGTTTGGGCTAACCAAGTAGCAGATTTGAGTGATTCTAACAGTTTTACACTAGATCTCATCTTCAACACTGTAGAGCCAGAATTTTTCATAAAAACTCTTCCTTTGGTACTAGGAAAGTTGACAAATATACACTTCCATAGTTAGATCTAGGCATCTTGTAGATCCAATAGATCTAAAGATCCAGTCAAAGATCCATGCTTCTCCATGTATGTTATAGGTGAAATCCACATGCTTCAATCTCACTCTCCTATCAAGATTTCCTTCTGCACAAGCTCCCACTCAAACCAAGATTGGACTAAACAACCTTGTCCCTAATACCTTGAATGTGAGATGATTAGTCTCTGATATCGAATGAAAGGAAGAAGAGGTGAATAATACACATCCTACACTAATCAATGAGAGAAGAATGTGAAGAAAGTAATGGTCTGCAATTCTATATGCAAAATTTAAAATGCAACAACAAAATAGACTGACAGAAAAGAATAAAATGATGCACAATACAAAATACACAGAGAACGAAAGAGAATAATACTAGAATTGAGAAGTTAAATGACCATCTATTGTGTTTTCAGCAAGAAGACACCCTTTTATCAGACTGGGCGATTTTTTGTTTACAACAACAGCAAGAGACTTGTTGTTTTCATTTCTGAATCACAAACGTCATTTCCAATTATTATTGACTGACTTAACTGACCTTCTAACAGAAATTATGGAGCACCTTGTCTTACTGGACTGATGAAGGATTTTTATTAATTAACTTTCTGACATAACTAACATGATAATTATTTATTAGGAAACTATTATATGTCCTCATGTTGACTAGCAAAGGAAGATGGGAACCCTCTCTGGTGGTTCAATTCCTCCCTGTTTAGATATGGAAGCATCCCCACTTCTGCCAGCAAATGAGGAAATTTTCACTGCATTCTCTCCAATGCTTTCTCGAACTATATCAGGATCATATATGAGTGGGTGAAGATGATGATGTTTTCCTTTGAATCAGTGCTTGTCCCGCAAGAGACACACATGAGATTTCGGGTGAAAGAACAATGGCATGTGAATTTTATGAGGCCTTTATTTCGCATGCTCTAGTGTAGTTGGTAATGCAACTGCTACCTGAAGATGGCACTGAGCGAAAGTGTGGGTATAACGTTGTCTTGAGTGTTGTTCTTGTTTTTTTTATGTCCAGAGCCAAGTCAATATTGATAAGCTAGCGCTTCATTATTTTCCTCGACATTCCCCTTAAATACAAGCTCGCTGGAAGAACAACAGGTGTGTCCAATACACCCTATATGATTAACTGCTCCAACTAAGAAGGGATGCCTCTACAAATGATTTTTCCCCGCTATACTGCATTTGTAAGAACTTTGTTTGGTTGAAGATTTCTCAATAATCTGTTTGGAAAAAGAGGAGTTGCCAAGCAAAGTGTTATAATATGTTGGAACTTGTGTTGGATTGCATAACCTACTGGCAGAGACTACTAGAACAAAAACTTGTTTTAGCAAAATAAATGTTGAAGATGCACAAGGAAAAGATAAAGGTGGAGTAGGGAATGAATTCAAAAGATGGTTAGGTTGGTGTGCTAACACATAAATCTCTTAGGGAGAGAGGCAGTATGAAGGGTCATTGGGCAAAGAGGCTTCCAGAATGAGATCAATGGTGTGCTCAATAGAGTAGGACAGGGGAAGTCTCCTGGGTTGGGAAGGAATTGACAACTTTTGGGACTGGGGGAGCCATGTCCTGAGGTGTTGGGTTGGTCAGATGATATTGTTTAACGGGGAGAACCAAACACAATGAAACATATTTGTTCATATTTAATTTCTTAACGACTACTTGTCAGGCCAAAGGTTGTGTAGAGTGAGGGGTAGAGGAGGTGAGAAAATAGGTGTGTCCCTCATGTTGCAAGGGGTATTTATGGAATTTAGCATGATAAACAATGTTCTGGGCCTATTGGTAGGGGAGTCTAAGTAACAAGTTGGCACAATCTAAAGGAGAAACATTACACACCATAGTATCCCAGAATGGGACAATAGAAAAGGTCGCCAGACAACACCGAGAGACAGTGAGGCGTGAGCCCTTTTTTTGTACCCATTCAAGCTTATATGGTTGAGGGTGTGGAGTAGTTGGGAGTTGTAGGAATTGAACCAAGTCTTGGGCGATGAGGTTCTTTTCGATTCTATTGTCTAGGATGAGAGTAGCCAATTCATTCTTAATTGGACAATTGTGGGTAAACAGGGGCACATGAAAGGTGTCATGTTCATTAGTGGTCATTAGAATTAAAGATGGGTTAACTTCTGTAGGATTTTCAAGAGAAACGACTTCATGAGGGTCAAGGTAATTAGACTAAGCGACCTATGCAAAAACAGTTTTGTTGGGGCAAAGGTTTTGAAGTGTCTAACAGCCGGTAGAAGCATGTGAGTTGGTCTTGTGGAAGGTACACCAGGGTGTCTTTCAAGGTGTGGAGGTGGCGATAGGGGTAACCTTAGAAGGGAAAACAATAGAAGGGCCATATCCGGTTTGGGGTGAGCATATTCGAGGAGCCACTTTACGCTCGATAGCCAAGGCCTGAAGAAATTCCTTGTCCAAGGAAGAACTCTCAAACAAATCAACTTCATGACAATCGCCTCTACCCATGACCCAGGAATAAGTCACCAGCTGAGTGTCCCACCATGTCTGCATAATTCCCTCGAGTTGCAGACTGATGATATGAAGCTTCATGTCTTCCGTCATCTCAGAACATGTATGGAAGTATGTGGAAAGGCTGCAAAGCCAAGAGTTGACATTCTCACCATTCATTTGGATGAAAAAATTTAGTACTTGGAAGCGTGTATCGAGATGCATGGGTGTTGGAGCTTTGTGTCATTGCAGACAGTGTATCTCCTGGAGATCCATCATTAAATCTTGAATTGGAGTTGTGGTAGTGGATGCAGAATCCTCTGTAGGAGTCTCTCTTCACGACGGCATAATTTTCATTCACCACGAATGTCGATCTGTCACTAGATATTGGAGAATGGTGAAATATGAACATGTTGGAAGCCTTGAGAAGGGCACACTAGAAGTCCTGAGAAGGACGTCTAGATTTGAGAAAAAAAAATTGTTGGATGGACTCTCTTTTGAATTTTGTGGCTGAGCAAAAGCTAGCTTGGATCCAAGCTCTGATACCAATTGATCAACAATTATATATGAAAAATTTAAACTGCAACAACAGAATAGACCGGAACACAAGAATAAAATGTTGCACAATACAAAATAAACAAAGAATGAAAGAGAACAATACTAGAATTCAGAAGCAAAATGACCATCTATTGTGTTTTCAGCAAGAGGACACCATTTTTATGAGACTTGGAAATTTTTTGTTTACAGTAACAACAAGAGACTTGTTGTTTTTATCTCTAACTGATAAGCATTGTTTCCAATTATTACTAACTAACTTAACTGACCTTCTAACAGAAATTATGGAGCCCCTTGTCTTACTAGATTGATGAAGGATTTTTATCAATTAAGTGCCTGACATAACTAACATGCTAATTATTTATTAGGAAATTTTTATACGTCCTCGTGCTGACTGGAGGAGGACTATGGGCACCCTCTCTGGTGGCCCAAGTAAATAACATAACAGTTGCAATAATAAACAACACATAGGACCATGTGACAACGATTTCCTAGTGAAACCTTTCCGGGGGGAAAGCCCACACTCTAAAGAACCCTCATATATTATTCAGTACCTAAATGGGTACAATACATTACAAAGTCTACTTTCTCCCAACAAGAGTCTTCAAATACTTTCTCCCAACAAGAGTCTTCAACTATGAGCTTCATGCCTACAGTATGAACTTCAGGACTACAGTGGCCAACCAAGCTTTTATGGGCCAACATGCCAACTCCCTAGGCCTATTCCATGAAGCATCTTACAATAAAGTACTCCAAGCCATTAAATAAGCTTCATCATATGTAATACCATGGGTTACCCAATACCTTGTAAACCACCATAAATAAACCTGTAAATGACCCAATCAAAATGATCTTAACTACTCTATGATAAAGGGAAAATTAAAAAGTAATATTGTAGTGTTAGCTACTTGAGAAGCTAAATTCCTCAAGTGACATGGATAGGACTTGGAAATAATGGAGTAAGCGTCAGTTGTAAGCACCAGTTATAAGCTTCATTTGTGAGAGTCAGTTGTAGGCATGTTAAGAGTCAGTTCATAGTTGAGAGTCTAGTTGTCTTTGGTTTGCATGTAACTGACTTGGTAGAGTCTTTTCCTATATAAGGATGTAATCCATCTTCATTGAATAATATAGAAGTGAGCATAGCCTCACCGTGTTATTTGTTTCGCATATTTTATATTGGTATCAGAGCCACAGGGAGAGAGCGCAGATGGCATGAGAAACGTTGGATAGGATTCGTGAGAAATTCGGCGACCAGTTTATAAGAGTCAAGAGGGCGAGCTTTGCTAAATCCGTGAGCTTGTGAGGAGGGGCGTGAGCAAATCCGTCTGGTGCATTCCTCTATTTACGGAAATATTTTTTGGTCCGCAGGCTGGATAAGAAGAGTCACGTGGGTTCGAGTTGCATGGAAGAGGAGGTTACGGTCAGCGTGAAGACTGTTGCATGAGTTTTTGAGATCTGGTGCAAATGTGTCTATTGCATTTGTGAAAAAAGCGTGAGGTGCGGAAAGCGTGTGGTGTTTGAAGACGTGGAGTTTTTTCCAACCGTGGGCCAATCGTGAGTTTTGTTGCATTTGTATGGACAATCAGTTTTGTTTCTTGTGCATGTGGAAAGCGCCGACCTCATACAATGCTCTGCGTGAGTATATAAGAATTCGAGAAGCACGATCTGCGTGAGGTTAAAACATGAGGTTTTTTTTTGTTTGCATGCTTTTGAAGTTATAGCATGAAGCGTTTGATTATTTGAAAGAGGTATAAAGTTTTTTTTCAAAAAGAGGGAGTTATTCACTTCATTATTAAAGTGGGTTCTTTAAAGTTGGTATTTAAAGTTTTAAGAGTTTTTTATTATTTTATATATAAAGTGGAGTTATGAAAGGATGAAGCATCATAAATAGTGAGGTGGTTATTTAAAAGTGGATTATTTAAGAGAATACTATTTGTGAGATTTTGTGTGTGACCATTTGTTTCATGGAAACAAAAGTTTGGTGATTTGAGCATTCAGAAATATAGCACAGGAACACAGAGAGAAAGGGTGTGCTGAGGTTATTTGCATAACCGAGATTGAGACAGATCTATGGTATCTGAAGGTAGAGCAACAGAAAGTTGCATATCCTTGGTGTTTCACTTGCAGAGAATATCTTACAGTGATGGCGAATCCGCTGGCAGAGACCTACCTCAACGAAGCCAACAAGTTAGATGGATCGAATTTCATTAACTGGAAATTCAAGATGCAGACGCTCATGGAAGTCTATGGTGTCTGGAACATTGCGAAGGGAACTGAACTGAAACCTGATGCGGATGTAGGTGCGACAGCAACACAAATCCAAGATTGGGAGAAGCGCGAAAACAAGGCAAAGGTATTGTTGCGCATGTCTGTTAAAGATAGCATAATTCCACATATTAGAGAAGCTACAACTTCT
>SNQJ01S0007525.1:25329-54243 GCA_010110895.2 Picea sitchensis | reverse complement strand
TTCACTAAGCCTCTTGGAAAGATTAAGTTTGAGTTGTTTAGGGAGATGTTAGGTGTAGAAGTCAATCCATTCTCCATTAAGGGGGAGACTTGGAAATAATGGAGTAAGCGCCAGTTGTAAGCACCAGCTATAAGCTTTAGTTGTGAGAGTCAGTTGTAGGCGTGTTAAGAGTCAGTTCATAATTGAGAGTCTAGTTGTCTTTGGTTTGCATGTGACCGACTCGATAGAGTCTTTTCCTATATAAGAATGTAATCTGTCTTCATTGAATAATATAGAAGTGAACATAGCCTCACCGTGTTATTTGTTTGGCATATTTTATCTATATGTTGTATGGGAAGTTCTTCTTACTTTTTCGAGCAACTAGGACTCACTATATTTACAACAACCATATTTTTGGAAAAGAAGATTAAATATTCGTACTAAATTGCAACTATTAAAGTGGCCAAGAGAGAAATACCCTCTTCTAGTGTGTTTGGACTCTTGAACTATTCCCACACAGGCTTGTTTTGTTTAGTAGTTTTAGTGTGTTTGGACTCTTGAACTATTCCCACACAGGGTTGTTTTGTTTAGTAGTTTTACAGTGTAGAAGGAACAACTATCGATTTTGTTACGTGTCTATTGGATGCGAGAATATACCATCCAGATTACGATAGCCTCCAATGCAATGATTAGATAGGTTTTAGGAGGCCTTTTTAGTGTTTTCAATGCATTGGTAAATCTTTTGTTTGGTAGAGTATGGTGATATCGGATAAATGATTTTATGGTATAATAAAAAATATTTTTTTTTTAAATCATTAAATTTATCTAAATTATATATAAAAAAATAATTAAATTTACATTAAAATAAGAATTATAAAATTTTTATTTTTAATTTATTTGATGAAAATAATTGAGTTGTTTATGTATACTAAATTAATTTAGTAAATGTGAAGTAGGGTTTCATACACCAATTTGATATAGTTTGACAATGACCTTAAAAATAGATTATTATTATTATTATCATTATCGTGTTATTAGATCACCTAATATACTATTATGAAAGTTATGTAAATTTTTAAATTTTTGATAATCTAAGATTTTTCAAAAATTTTGTTAATAAAAAATTATTAAAATAGATTATATGAATTAAACTTTAAATGATGCATGGATTATTTTGCTTTTATTGCATTTTATTTAGTCATAGTTTCATGGAAAGTATAAATGAAGCATGGACTTTGGTGGAGGGATCAAAATTTGAAGCAGAAGCCTGATGTCATCGGTGGGGTTGGGAGTCATAAATGGGATTTTTACATCCAACAAACTTGTCTGCAACTGAGCTGATCAAGACGAAATTCGGACAGGTGCATCGGTTGGCCCGCTCTACAGTTGCCAGCTTGAGGTTGCACATGCACGCATGGCGGATCCTTCTCCTCTTCTTCGTCTGGAAAAGCTCGCGTCTATAAATAGTCTCCATGGTCTCTTTCTGCACTTATCCATTGTGTATTCAACTCATTTGCAGGGAGCCAGGACTCCATAATCCATTCATCGCAGTTGGCAACCTGATGAACGCATTAATGTCAACCAAGTTTATTCTCAGTCTTGTTGTGATGATAATCTATGGAATATCGGGGGATCGCTCCGCCGTCCTCGGCCAACTCTCGCCGGATTTCTACAGGTTTTCGTGTCCTAATGTAGATCAGATAGTGTTTGAAACGCTGAGAACGCTGTCAGCCCGATCAAATGTGGTTGCCCCTTCCACTCTGCGCCTCTTTTTTCATGACTGCTTTATTCAGGTGCCCATTTCTTCAAGCATTAATGCAATGAAATATGAATTGTTTTGTCTGAATTCTTGATTGTCCAGGCTGACTGTTCTCAGGATTTAAATTACAGCGAAAAAACATTTGAAATTTTGTTTACAGAGGTCTATGTTTAGCTGACATTTTTATTCGAGTCTCGCCAATATAACCATATTAGATACTGTTTAGAAATATGGCCTTTCCGATAATATGTTTCCTATATTAGTCTGAAGATAAATTTGGCGTGGTAGAAAAGTTATTGAAGCAGTTGGTTGCCTAATTCCAAATAACTAAAACCATACAACTGCTCTCATGCGATTTTTCACATTTCTTATTTCAGATGGAGTCGTTAGCCAAATCAATGCAAACACGGAAAATAACAATAAGCCGTAGAATATATGATCAATCTTCTTCAATTAGCAAAAGTTACAGTGCGAATAAGCCAATCAAAATAGGATATGATCATATACCTTAGTATATATAAGGCGATATGAAGACGTGCAAGAAATCAATATCGTTAAAATTCCCGGTCGTTGACCAAATTCAATCGAATCTAACAATATTATTTGGCAACCCACCCTCAGACTGTCAGGCAAAATTCGTGAACCATACCGATTTTCAGGGTTCCAAATATCTCTATCAAAATGGCACTGGTTTATTACATTGGTTTAATTAGTTGAGCTATGTCGTTTGGTAACTCACTGCTTAATATGATAATCCCCGATAAAATTGGAATTTTGCTAACGTCTATAGGAGGCCCTGTAAGGACGAGTGGAAACTAAATAATTCCTGTACTTGTCTCCCTTTGCAGATCATTAAGCTAAATTGTTTTCACTGTTTCTACAGAAAGTCCGAACGGGTTGGAAGAGAGTAAGCTATACTAGCACAACCGCATAAAATTTGCCTCATATCGGTTCGTAGAAAAGTTGGGATAAAATGCTCTGAAGACTGTAATACGAACACGATTACGTAGGGATTTGGTTGATATAAATGGATGAAACGATTACATAGGAATTTGGTTGAAATAAGTGGATAACAAATGAAGTAGCACAATGACATTGTCTTCTAAATACAAAAGTTTGGTAATATTTTATGTGGATAATATTTTCTGTTGAGTTTTGCTTGAAATTTGCTCTTGAAATTCGGTTGTTCTAAGTTTTGGCTTTGTTTTTTTTAATATTTTCTGTTGAGTTTTGCTTGAAATTTGGCTAAAATTTGTTGTTCTAAGTTTTGGCTTTGTTTTTTTGGTAATATTTTGGTTGTTCTAAGTTTTGATTTTGTTTTTTTGGTAATATTTTATGTGGATAATATTTTCTGTTGAGTTTTGCTTGAAATTTGGCTAAAATTTGTTGTTCTAAGTTTTGGCTTTGTTTTTTGTTTTTTTTTAATATTTTATGTGGATAATATTTTTATTTTTTTTATATTTGATGTGGATAATATTTTCTGTTGAGTTTTGCTTGAAATTTGGCTAAAATTTGTTGTTCTAAGTTTTGTTTTTTTTTGTAATATTTTATGTGATAATATTTTCTGTTGAGTTTTGCTTGAAATTTGCTCTTGAAATTCGGTTAGAATTTGTTGAGTTTTGCTTGAAATTTGGTTAGAATTTGTTGTTCTAAGTTTTGGTTTTTGGTTTTTTTTTGGTAATATTTTCTGTTGAGCTTTGCTTGAAATTTGCTCTTGAAATTCAGTTAGAATTTGTTGAGTTTTTCTTGAAATTTGCTCTTGAAATTCTGTTAGAATAGAATTTATTGGATATGCAGATTTAAAGTTTTGGTTTTTGGTTTTTTTTTTTAATATTTTCTGTTGAGCTTTGCTTGAAATTTTCTCTTGAAATTCGGTTAGAATTTGTTGAGTTTTGCTTGAAATTTGCTCTTGAAATTCTGTTAGAATAGAATTTATTGGATATGCAGATTTAAATGATTAATTATGTATAATCCCAGTGGTTTTTTTTGTAATATTTTCTGTTGAGCTTTGCTTGAAATTCTGTTAGAATTTGTTGAAATTTGCTTGAAATTTTTTCTTGAAATTCTGTTAGAATAGAATTTATTGGATATGCAGAGTTAAATGATTAATTATATATAATCCCAGTGACTCAAGGACTTTTGAAACAATGACATTGGAACAATGCCTTACAATGGCATAGAAAACAACAATGACATTGGAACAATGCCTTAGAGTGGCATAGAAAACAATTTGAGCATGCTGAAACTCATAAATAAAAAACAATGACATAGATTCATAAATAGAAAGCAATGACATATAATAGCATAGACTCATAAATAGAAAGCAATGACATATAATAGCATAGACTCATAAATAGAAAACAATGACATATAATAGCATATACTCATAAATAGAAAGCAATGACATATAATAGCATAGACTCATAAATAGAAAGCAATGACATATAATAGCATAGACTCATAAATAGAAAGCAATGACATATAATAGCATAGACTCATAAATAGAAAATAAATAGAAAACAATGACATATAATAGCATATACTCATAAATAGAAAACAATTACATAGACTCTTAAATAGAATAGTTGATTAAATAGACTTCTTAAATAGAATAGTTGATTAAATAGACTTCTTAAATGGAATAGTGTAAATAGAATAGTTGATTAAATAGACTTCTTAAATAGAATAGTTTAAAATAGTTGACTAAATAGACTTCATAAATAAAATAGTTGATTGTTATTCTTTTCATCCAGATTTATTTCTCTCAATTCTCCATAATCTCTGTTGAGCTTTTAATCTGGAAAAAAATCATAAAAACCATTTAATAGTTGATTGTTATTCTTTTCACCCAGGTTTATTTCTCTCAATTCTCCATAATCTCTGTTGAGCTTTTAATCTGGAAAAAAATCATAAAAACCATTTAATAATTGATTGTTATTCTTTTCATCCAAGTTCATTTCTCTCAATTCTCCATAATTCTCCATAATCTCTCTTGAAAAGGAAAGAAAAAGTTTATGCAAGCTTTTAATCTGGAAAAAAATCATAAAAACCATTTAATAATTGATTGTTATTCTTTTCATCCAAGTTCATTTCTCTCAATTCTCCATAATCTCTGTTGAGCTTTTAATCTGGAAAAAAATCATAAAAACCATTTGAATAAAAAAAAAAAATAACATCATTTGAATTAAAAAAAACAAAAATAGCATCTGAATGCAAAAATATTAGTACCATTAATCTCTCAATAACCTCTTTAATTATTCTTTATCGTAACCTGCTACTTAATCTTTTAAATTCATCTTAGACATGACCTGTTTAATTATTTTTTATCACGAATCCTCTATCTAAAATTTCTCTTCAGAACAATTATTAAACTACCACAATCATATTCAATCATATTAAAAGTGACTGGTGTAAACCAATAAACAGCGTCCACACTGAAAACATAATGCAAAAAGGCCCGGTTGATTAGTGCAACGAAGGCTGATTGCAGTATTCCACCGTCTAATGGCCGAAGTCCAAAAGATATCTAATGTCATAACGTAAAAAACAAAAAACATATTAACAAACATAAATTCATTTTGAGCAGGATCATTTGAGAAGCAGTGAGAGATTTTGATGTTTTTTTTAATCTAATAAACTGGGTTAAGAAGAATGTAAATTTTATATTACCCACCATAATATCTTAAATCCCCGCATACGCCCACAATTTTGCCATGTTTCGTCCATCTAGTGAAAGATTTGGCGGAAACCAGAGAAAAAACAGTGAAACCCACTACTTGGAAAACGTGAACTTAAATTGTTTGCCAGAAGAGAATCAGTTGGATCAAGAACTGCATGAATTCAATAGTATGTGAAAGGGATTTTAGGAGGAAATACTTAATATTGATTTCATCCGTGAGAATTCTAAGAATGCTTCGGTTTCTATCTTCGATTCGTCATTGAATAGTATGAAACAGCAGTGCATATGTTTAGGTTTATTTCTTACCAGTGTATATGTTTAGGTTTATGAAAGGCTGGAAAGTGTAATTTTATTTCTTTTTATTTGAAAAATGTTTATATAATATTTACTATTTTCTTGTGGTATATATATATATATATATATTCAGCATTTTCGTACGTATCTTAAAAACCATGGGAAATCATCCAACAACTTAACGTAGATGAATAGAGATCATATATTTTCTCTTATATTTTGTATATATCTATAGCCTTAGTTTAAATGTTCTAGAAAAAAAGACTCTTGTATATATCTATAGCCTTATGTTCTAGAAAAAAAAGACTCTTGTATATATCTTCTCTATTCATCTCCACACCCCTGATATTCAGTATAGTAGTTATATTTGTTCATATATTGGAAATGAAAGCATCGTCTGATCTTCACTATAAATAAGTTATGTACTAAAAGCAAAAGAAAAATCTTGCAGTGATTTTGATTTGGGTGCAATACTAATTAAGGTAATTGATAGGGCTGCGATGCGTCAATCATGATTTCTTCTACCCCATTCAACAGGGCGGAAAGAGATTTGCCAGAGAATAGCATTGGCCAAACCGCGTTCGACACAATCAGTGAGATTAAGAGAGAAGTGGAAAGGGCCTGTCCGGGCGTGGTCTCATGCGCCGATATTATAGCATTAGCAGCCAGGGATGCAGTGGCATTGCTCGGAGGTCCAAATTGGCCAGTCCCAAAAGGAAGATTAGACGGGCTCACGTCTCAGGCTGCCACTAGTGTGGGTAGGATTCCCGGAGGTAACGTGAACTCTCGCCAGCTTATCAACAGCTTTTCTGCCTTGGGCTTCTCTGTGGTGGAAATGGTTGTTTTATCAGGTAAGCTGTAGGTAACAGTATAAGCTCATTCACAACTAAAGTTTTCCATTCCAATTAAACATGGTTAATATTATTGAGAGATTTTTCCATTCCAGTTTGGTTGATATAATTGAAATATTTTTGTATATCTGATCAGGTGCACATACTGTGGGTTTCTCCCAGTGCCGAGAATTCACCAATCGGCTCTACAATTTTTCTCCGGTGATGAGAACTGATCCGAGCATGGAGCCAGGCTTCGTCAGAACACTGGAGGCCAGCTGCCCCTTAACGGGCGATCCCTCCAAATTCCAAGCAATTGATATAAGCACGCCGTTCGTATTTGATAACACTTACTTTAAGAATCTGGTGGCAGGCAGAGGGCTTTTGTTCTCAGACCAAGATCTGTTTAGCGGAGATAACGAAACGAGGGACATAGTAATGAGATTGGCGAACTCTCAGGAGCTCTTTTTCTCCAACTTCGCAGCGGCCATGATAAAGCTGGGGAGCTTGGGAGTCAGGACTGATCGCAGCAAAGGAGAAATTCGCCAAGATTGCACTGCATTTAACTCCCATTAAATTTGTGTTGCACTCAATCGCAAAACTCCAGACGGTTGTATAAATTATTACTCTAAACTGCTGTATATTTTACTGTACTCGCCACAAATAATTTGTCATTTCAATTATATATGCGGATAATATAAATTTACGCTGGCCTAAGCTATCAAGTTTTTACTTTATTGTATTTCTTGTTTACAATATACAGGGAAGCAGATTGTATCCCTGGTTTAAACTTTTAAGTTTTGACATTTTTAGCTGAAATCTTGAGATATAAATTTGAAATAAGGTAATATAATTCTGAACTAGCATACCCCGAATCTCGGAAAGGCAACCCGAAAAGAATAATATCGTTTTTTTGTTTTTTTTATAAGTATATTTAATGAGTAGTATTGTAATGGTATATTAATTATGAGTAGAAAAATGATTTGTTGCAAGGTGTTTAGGTCAAAGTATGATTGATATGTATTTGGTAGTAAATATTTAAAACCATTTCATATCATGTATAGAAGTATGGATCAAGTCCAATAGTTTATGTATTGAAGTATGAGTATAACATAGAAGAATCTAGAAGGTATGCAACAAAGAAGATAAGTGTGTCTAGTCTTGTTTTCGTAGTGAGACATAAGAAACATCTTTCATTTTTTCATAGCGTTGGAAGGAGAAATGTAGTGCTATTCACATTCCTTCTATAGTAGTAGTGTGTGACATTGCCGTGAAGGTCAAGCCTTGATGTTCAGTGTTTCCAATGTCAATGGTAGACCTTGTCAAGGTCATGCCTTGAGATTTATGGATAGTCAATGTCGAGGCCATCTTAAGAGGGATTGGTTTCTTGTTACTCCTTTGTATGGGTGGAATTGGTACATTCTTTGGTTGGGTTTGGTCCCATGGAGGACCAATGTATTTATCAACTTCCACAACAATATATGTTGGCAAATTTGGAGGGTTAGTTCCTCGTGCATATACAATTTGCATGACTAATCCGAGAGCACCATTGACTATTTCTGCTTGGAGTTTTCACAGATATGAATTGTTAGGTTACTTACATGGGCACATTCTCCATCAAATGACTGGGCAAAAACCCTTGTAACCTCAACATTATGGTCTTGGAACTTGGAAAAGAATTCAAGCCAGCCTGATCTCTAGAGAATTTATTAGAATTCAGGATGTAAATTAGCTATCTCAGTCTCGTAGGGCTCAAAACGAACTGCCATTTCCACTGTTAAATTTTGTGCACTTCAAACTTATATAAACTATGTACGCAAATGCCCCTGTGTGACCAATTCTTCACATATCAATCTATTGTTATGGCTATGAAAAGTGTTTTTTTTTAATGTATTTAAAGCACTTGTTAGAGACAATATATTGTGTAAAGAATGAAAACCATGTACCTTTATCAGTCATGTGTCTATAACTATTTTTCATAAATGCCCTGAAGAACACAGTGTTCAGTCAATTCGAATTCCTCACACAACAATTCTGTTATGGTGGCTATGAAAACAAAATCATATAGAAACCCTCCTATTGGAATATTCAATCATATATATGCTAATTCTCTTCCATGAACATGCTTAAACAGAGGAGATATCTGATGGAAAATTCGATGAAGATGTACCTGTTATCGAACCCTTTTATTTTCTCCACGGATGTTGCAAATCGTATCGTAGAGGAATGGCTTCGAATGTGAGAGAAAATGGTAGAGTATTCCACCCTCCACTGCCTTGTTGCACTGTCGACCTTCTCCTTTCTCTACCCAGTTATCTTTTCACCGTGCTCAGATCTGTTTCCTGGTTATATTCATCGCCCAATTCCAAGGTTGTAGAGTGAGCTAAACTATAATTAGACAACATTCAAGAAGGCGATGGGAGCTGAATCAATCAGAGGAGACAGTGAAGAGTTAGGGAGCTCAACCAAGGACCACGACTCAGACTCCTCACCTGTAGTTGCTGGTAAGGCAGTTTCTTCTAATGCTTCTTCTTAGTTAGTTGATCGGACAGAGTTGGAATGAAAGGGGAGCGGAATCAACGTCGCTTGACCGAGGACCACGACTCAGACTCTTCACCTGCAACTGCTGGTAAGGAGGTTTCTTCTAATGCTTCTTCTTCAGAACTCTCTCAAGTCGTGTGTGCTCTGTCGCACTGATTATTCTTGAAGAGATGTTTTGGGTTTTGTTGGCTAGAACACCCATGGCATATACTACAACATTATTCTGAAGAGGCCATATCAAGTAGGATACCTTTTTGAAATTGTTAGTTTTTCACGTTCCAATATATGACATAGATTTAATAATATTAAATGATATTAATACAAAGTAACCTACACTATGTGGATGATAGCATTAAAAACAAAATTTACTCTTACTAAATTTATACATTATACAATTAACCTATAAAATAATCCAATTACTTTGCTTTTATACATATTGGATATTAACATTGGATTTATGTTAATTGTTATAAATCCAATGTGGTAATGATGGCTATAATTTCTGTCAATTCAACATAGTGTAGGTTGGCTTTGTAATATAATATGTTCATAAGGAAGAAAGTTTAGTTGTGTAATTATGTATTGATCATAAATTATCTTGAAAAATGCTCTATAAGCTTAAGAATTTAGTATTAGACACAATGTAGATTAGCCTAGTATTAGACACAATGTAGATTAGCCTTGTAATATAGGCTTATCATTAAAAAAACTTAAACTTTATTAATACAAGACTTATCATTGAAAAAACTTAAACCTTAATAACACAATATCAATTCTCCACTTTTACCAATAGACTGAGTTAAAAAAATAGAAAATACATCTTTATCAAATTAACATGGAACATAGTTTATGCTGGCTTTGTAATATAATGTGTTCATAAGGAAGAAATTTTAGTTGTGTAATTATGTATTGACCATAAATTATCTTGAAAAATACTCCTTAAGCTCAAGCAGTATTAGACACAACTTAGATTAGCCTTGTAATATAGTATGTTCATGCTTATGGTAAGGAAGAAAATTTTGAAAAATGAAAAATGTTCAAAATCAACCAAAATGTTATGTTGTATAATTATTTTGAAAAATTCCCAATATCATCCAAAATCCCAATTTCCATATCGTCCAAAATCTCAATTTCAATTTGGATGTCGACAACATAATCCATTGTCCAGAGACTCTAAGAATAAGAAAATGCCAAAAATCATGTGGATGAAAAGATGCATTATAAGGCAGTGGCTAATAAAGGAATGAAAAGAGTCCACGTGTTTGAGTTACATTGCATTGCTTTGACAGAAGTTGACATTGGGTGAGGTTTCATTCCATTATTTGAAAAAATTACATACTCACAAGAATTTTGTGATAAGTGTTGCAAAGCCAAATTAGTCCTTTTTTTGTTTCTAGCTCTCTAATGCTGAAATACATTCATGTTCATGATCAATGATCTTAGCATGTGCATAATTTGTAACAAATGATTTGTTTCCACTTTTCTTTTTGGTTGTGATGCTTTTGTTACATTGATTGACAAAAAAATCATGCATATATGCCATACCACAAATGCTTCAATTTTAGTGATCTTGAGTGTTGTTGTATATTTTCTATGTATGATGCTCAGACTTGTTTGAATTGGTGATTGATACTTCTGACATACATGTGATGTCTCAGGCAAGACCGAGAAAAAACAATGGAAATTCTAGTGAAAGACCTGGAGGTGTTTTCTTCTTTCAATGAAGAGTTATTCAAGGAAATTACACAGCTTCTTACTTTAGAGAATTTCAGGTTTGTTTGTGAAAATAATCTTGGCTCTGCTACAAGTAAGCCCGTGGGTTACATACATACTCTTTTGTCTTTCTTAGATATTCTTAAGGAATCTCATGCTTCAACATTATTAGAAAAGTTACACATCTTTTCATAGTACATTTTTGTTGCAGACAGATCTAAGGGGATTTCCCTGATTGGTGACATCCTTGCCATCTGGTTGTGATCTCTTTCACATAGATGTTATTTTTCATCTTTTTTTATTATTTATTTATTTACTGTTGTCTTTTTTTGTTATGTTTGGTTGAACACCAAGGAAAATGAGCAACTTTTCAAGTATGGAGATACCAAGTCAATAAGGAATATCATGTTAGTTGAGCTTAAAAAGCTTATTGAGGCTAATCCTCTATTCTAAGACAAGCTGCGGTTTCCTTTTCTGAAAACTTCTCGCTTGCGAACACTTATCAATCAAAGGTTTGCTTTCAATTTCTTTTGAGTTGGCTTGCTATACAACTATTCAAATTTGAGTATTTTATGCCTCCCATGTAGTGGTTGTTGTAGTCAGTTTTGATGACCAATATCAATATCAGATTATACTTCTATGAGGTCTTCCAAATTGTTTGCTTGGTGCGGATAACTAATTTCATATTCTTGGTATTAGTGTTTGAAATTTATGGCAGTTTGAATTGGCAGCATCAACTCTGTAAAAATCCAAGGCCCAACCCAAACATAAAAACACTGTATATTGGATTTATACAAAGTAACCTACATTATATTAGTAATAATGGATATATATGTAACCAATTAATTTGATGTTAATATATTAGTCCAATTTACTAAAGGAATTATAATGTTAAGATAATTCAAAATATTATTATCCAATGTGGACTTTCTATGCTTGGATTTATACAAAGTAACCTACACTATGTGGATGATAGCATTAAAAACCAAAATTAGGCATCCAAAATTGATAACCTTGCCATTTATTAGCAGACTTTTCTCTTTCTTGAAATAAGGAGATTCTTCAATTGAAACAGTTCATAGAATTTCAAATTAAATTATAACCGGACACCCTTTAGTACCTATTCAATTAATTTGTCCATTAAGAAACATAATTGAGGCTCCAGAGTTTATATTGTTATAATCTTAGTCTTTGCTCATCTAAATAAAATAAATTGCTTTGTGAGGAGACAAGGAAATTAACATCACTCAAGATGACAAGAAGCATGATAACAAGTTACAACCAAGGGGATTAACAAAGCCACCTGCGATTCAATAAAGATTAAAAATTTAAACAACCATGCAAATTAGATTGATCTATATACCTTCTCATTGTAAATGTCCTTTAGTGAGCATGCTATAAAACATTAAAATGTAACATTCGTGCATGTGTTTTCTGCTTCATATGTTCTGATTTGAGTTCTTATTTGTATGTGAATCAGGGCTCTATGAAAAGGACCATTCTCGGAAGAGACTCTCGCATATGAAATTCTTCACAATATTTAAAGTGGCCAGCTTCACATACTACACATAAAAAAACATTAACTTATTATTTAATAGCTCATAATCCTATTAATTTTTTAATATTTTATCTATGATTTTGACAAATTGTATATTAGAGAATTATGGGTTAGAAAATCTTCTTAAAAATATGATTTTTTACTTAGGCACATAGAAAGTGAGTTTTATTTTGCAAAGGTGAAAGACAAGTCACCCATTAGTCATTTGTGTTAAATTATTTTCAAATTTCAACCCATTTAAGAGCATTCATATATCCACAAACTTTCATTCTTTCTTGTGTTTTAAAGTCAACCCACTCTAATATACCGCTATAAATTGTGCGTACATAGAATCCCTAATATATTGCTATAACTTGTGCATACATAGAATGATTAATACAGTGTGTTTTAAGTACCATCACATGATATAGTGTGTTTTAAGTACCAAGTACCATCACATGATAATCACATGATATAGGATAACATAAGCATATTTTGAAAAAAAAATACTAACACTATCTTAGCATGAAAAAATTGAATTTTACACTAAAAGATTGAAGCTTTGGACGAATTATTGATTTATTTTAACTCAATTCACTATGAAACTATAGGAGAACATATATAGAGTAATTTACAACAAGACACCATGAGACATGATGAGTGTAACCAGAAATCTCTCCGGTTGGCTCTCGTTCAAAGACTATATAAACCACTCATCAATCGATAAACCAAATTCTAAGGTTATAATACATGTAAATCATTCAATATGAGAAGCAACCCTTTTCAGATTATACATTATTCATCACCACTTGGTATTGTCTTAAAGATGTTTCAAAGCGCAAGAGAATGTATCATGAAATTTTTCAATCATAAAGCCAATCCAAACCGAACTATTCTTGGACGACATCAATAATGAGATTATGCATTGCAGCGGTTCTAATAGACCGCCACTTTCCTTCGATGTTCTCATCACAGATTACACGTCTTAAATATCTGAGTTTGGCTAGTACTTTAGGCAGCATCTTCAATCCAGAGCACTCCCTCATGTCCAGCGTTTTTAAATTTGATAGTTGATCAAATTCCATGGGAAGGTCCTTCAATGACCTGCACAGTGAAATATCAAGAAGTTCTAGTTGTTGAAGTTTGCAAATGGTAGGTGGAAGCATTGACAAGCTTGGACTTGCATAGAACCTCAAATATCTAAGTGACATCAACCTCCCCAAGTCATCAGGTAACTTTTGAATAAGATGGAAATTAGTAACAGACAACCTCTGGAGGGAAGTAAAATTGCATATTTGTCCTCGCAATTTCCTTCAAATCACTAAAGTGATCAAAATTAATTTCTACAATCTTTGGAAAGTTTAAGACTTGTTCTTTGTACCATAAACTCATATTTCCCAAGTCCTCACATAGGCATACATGCAACTTTTCCAAGCTCTTCCAGCATTTGTAGTCCTCATAAAGAGGAGAAACGATCAACCTCTCTAGTAGCATAGACTTAATTCGAGTAAATGAAGGAAGGCATGGTAGCCCCTGAAGTATTACATGCTTTGAACCATAGTTGTATATAAGAACAACCTTCAGTTTTGGCATTGTGTGTAAGAATGTTGGAAGGAAGTATTTACTTTTACTTCCTGCAAAGAATAAAGTTAAAGCTTCCACCTCTGGAAAATCTATTTTACACCAATCTTGCTCTGCCATTGCACCTATATGTCCCATAAATGTAGAAGTTAATATAATATGTTGATAAAAATTCTTAATGAATACGTTAATAAATTTGAAAGAATAGGGAATTGAACTAGAATACTCAATGTATGTTTTGGCAGGGAAAGGGAAAGAAAGCAAGTGTAAGAAACGACCTGACTTGTATGAATGGAAAGAAAATCAGCCCCAGATCACTGGTTTTTGAGAGCCTTTAGCCAATCTGTGGGAATATTATTCCCCTTGCAAGGCATGAAAAGCCTCTTACATTGGATGATACCATCCTTCCTTCCCAAGTGCAAGGCTAAATCCCTCATTATATCATGCTGTGAAAAACAGAGCTTGGAGGCATCGCTAGATTTGATGGCTCCACTCCTAAAAAATCAATTTTTTGTTGTATTAGCTAAAACAATAATGGTGAACTCAAAAGCCCCTTTTTATCTCTAGTGTGACATGAACTTGTTGATTGATCTTAACCTCCTTGTTCTTATTTCTTTTGGAAATCATGTAAAGAAACTTGGGCTTTCAATTTCTTTCGTTTATACATTTTAGCATATGTTAATTAGTAACAACTTCTATCCAAAGTTCATGCTGTATGGTAGGATACCACAAACAAAATAATTTAATTTGAAAAACATATATGAAGACAGGCTAAGCAACGAATTTTTTAATAGAATTTAAACAAATTCCATAACCTAGATCGGTTGAGAGATTTAGGAGATTTCGTTTTGCAAGCTCCAACAAGACCAAAAAAACATTCTTTGGTTCCATCTCACGGACATATACCCAAATGTCCAGTAAAGAATCTACTCTGAACTTTCTACCTTCAGCAAATGCCCCCAAGTCCAAAAAGCATTCCTTTGGTTCATCATCAAGGATATCTATACTCATTTGCAAGTGATTGAGAACTTTATCATTGTAATATGGTGATATAGATTTTGCCCTTGAAATCTTCTTCCTTGCACTTTCCCAAGACTTTTGGGGCTCATTTCTTAAACAACTTCCAATTACCTTGAGGGCCAGTGGACAAACGTCTAAATATGAGTGCCTGTGTCCACTATCTTTATAGAGATGGGTATAGAGAATGTGCATAAAAATCCATATAAATAAGAAATATACAGATGTCAAAATTTGAAAAATGGCAGTCTAAGATTCCTACACACGTACCACACTTGTCAAAAGACCTATTCATGACTCACCGTTTGAATGCTACAAGATACTTGATGTAATGCCCCCGACCATCAACCTCACGGTCGGGCCAACACTACTACGCGGAAAAACACTTCTGTAACACATTATGCATTCTAATGAACTTAAAACGCTTAATTACAATTAAACACAGAATTACTGCTAGCATTTCCGAGTCAATGGAAATAACAATAATTCATATGCAGAACAAAATACGTGATAACATTGTAAGAATCACAGGTATGCAATTTAATTAATTACAAAATTACAAAACATAGTGACACTTATCTTTGAAACTGTCACGCACCACCAACTGCGTGTAGAACTTCCACGAACCTCCCAGCCTTAGACCACGATGTTCATCACTCTCAGTAGTAGGTCACCCCCGAGCTGGGACTAAGTTCCACCGGGTAAGGAATCCTAGGCTAGGTAAGGTTTACAGGAAGAATACATGTAAAAGAAGGAGGATTATCTCCGAGGAACCACTTATGCCCACTGCCCACATACTCTCCTTCCCCACATGTCTGTCCCACCCCAGGAGTATACACCTTCTCTGTCACCTAGACAGTCCTTTAGCTGCTAACCTCCCTTGCCTTGGACTTCAGCAACAGACCGGACCAGAAATCTCCAAGCTCTGTGGCAGCTACAAGGTTCCTTCCAGGAGTTCTCTCCTTCCTCCGCGCACTCTCTCACCTGGAGAGAGTCACTCACAGGCTTGGTAAAACCTACCTCTTCAACCAAAAACACCTCCCTCACCTGGAGAGAGATTACACACAGGTCATACAACCGGTTTCCTTAACCTTGTTCCTGTACAAGGCAAAAAAACAACAAGGCTCAGCAACGAACATACAACATCAACAAACCACACCCAACCAAGAAGTGTGTGGCCGCCACCGTCAACTGGGACAACAAACATAGGTTTCCCAAACAAATGACAGACAGACGCTTCAACCCAACCATGCTCAACAATTACGGGACATTCGATTTTCCCAACCATCCATGTAGAATAGACTCATGGTTCTGGGTTTCGGGGATGCGTGATAAGAAATCCACGCGAAGGTCGAACACAGACTCGACGGTTTTGACAGAGGGTGTACCGACTCCTCCAGAAATCAACACAGGCCTTTTTTTGGTTTCAGAGTTGTGTGAGGGTATTCTTGCAGAGGTCATACGGGATTCTCGGTTCACACAGTCGACGGTAGAATGGAGGAGGAACCCCCATCACAGCTCAACTCAACAGTTTTAACTGCATGTGCTTGGGTTGACACTTGTCACCCATGAAGCTCGTTCCTTCCCATTTGGAAGTCACTCGTCCTTCCAAAGAACTTAGGATAAAACATCACATTAACACAACTTTGGAATAGTAATAATTTAATATTATTCTCAAGGGTTTAAGCCCCCTCAGCTTAGCCCCTCTTCCAACCTCTCAACCCCCTCTCCCTTACCCAGGCTTTGTCGATGCTTAGTCCCCCATCACTCATTCATCATGGTCGGTCCACAGACAGAGATGTTTTGTACTAATATTGTGCATAATTACATGTACAAAAATCAGGCTCTTGGCCTTCAACACTTAGGCTCCCTGGTCTAATAACACATAAGCCCACCAAATTATATAAACTTGGCTCACCAACCTATAAAACATAATTACAATTCATAATGCAAGCTTTATACTTCATAGACATGATTTACAATAGGGCTCAGCCTTGGGAACATTACACTTGAACCTTTGAAAATTCCCTGTTATGGCTTCTTGCATCATTTCTACACTCTCTACCCAAACCTGCAACTTCAAATATTCTTAAGAAGGGATCGATAATTTTAATTCTCCTACTAATATTCGATTTTGAAGTGTCTTGTTCATAGTCTGCGGCAGTCCGAGTCCCTATGAATGATTCTCGCAGTGAACAAGATTCCCCCGCTGCGAACGATGGCGTCGCTGCCGAGCAAGACGCACATTCTGAGGCAAAAGTCGAAGTCAAGCACACGAAATTGCAGGCAAGGATGAAGCATATTATTTTCTGAAGCAACCAACCTTAGTATTTCCTGGTGCCGGCGCCGGAAACCAGACCATATTTGTGAGTACCCTGTCGTTCCACGTTGTTGCAATTCCTCCTTCTCCATTCATTTCACGGCAGAAAACCCTAAGCCTCACATCAAACCCTCGATAGACCCTAATCCCGCCATTCCGAGCCTGGGATCTCCCTCGATTCCACCGGAAATCATTCCAAATTACCCTCATGACCCCCGAATTTCGCAGAATCCTGATCCGTTGCCGCAGAATTCTGATTCCGCGGAATTATACTTACAGATTTCTATAGGTCACCTCACCCAGTCACTGGAGCTAGGAAATACAAATACAGGGATGCTGTGAAGGCCATTCCTGACTCGCGGCGTTCAGTGTAAGGCTGTGATTCAGGCTCATGCGATAGTCTTCCTCCAACAAGAGGAGATCCTGGATTACAGAGACAGATAAATGGATGGCTGAAAGCAATCTCTCGACATAAGGCATAAACAAGATTATAGAATACCTGCAACAAGTCTTTGAAACCGTGAACCGTAATGAATCATCTTCCTCTGTTCAGTCTTTGTAGCTTACACTACATTCAATCTCTAATCCACTTTGGGTGCAGATGTGACCATCGAGCTTCAAATCCTTCAGGTGCAGACCAAACCCATGTTTGTGTTTATTGTATTTGCCTCTGGATCATAAAGTCCTTCATTCACAAGTGATTTTTTGTTTTTTTTGGAAGTCCTTCCAAGAATCACACCCTGGGGTTGATGGTTTCTTTGCAGATCATGGACTTCCTTCCACTCAGGTATACAAGGGCTAAGGGGTAACTATTCCACCAATTGCCTGGGACTTTAACCTTCAATGAACCATGTCCCCATGTTTGCTAGAGCAAATCATGCTTCTTAAAATAAAAATCGATATCCAATACATATAATTTCAGACCAAACATCTACAATTGTAAAGAGGCCAACACTTCCCTAAAAAAATTAAAAACTTTAAATAAATATAAAATACCTTGACGACAAACACTTGGCCTCCGAACATGAGTACAACTACCATCTGCAGGAGAACTCTAAAAGTATCCCGAATGTTGTTTGCATTGAATTCTTTAAAACTCTTAGCGCAGTCACCTCCCTGCAAGAGAAAGACATTCCCCATAGCGGCTTCTCCAAGTCTCTCTTCAAGTTTTCTGGCCTCCCCTACAAATACCAGAGGGGCGTACCTATGTAAAAACTTGACAACAGAATCGAGATATAGAGGGTATTCAAACATGGGCAATACAATAACAGAGTGTGTCATCGAAGGACGCAGTGGTTAGAATGACCTGAGGAAAACTGGTGGCTGAGAAAAATTGGTGGCTGTATGAATGGGACCATTGAAGTGAATGCCGCAACCCCACCCGGAAACTCCGTGCAAAGCTTCTGACCACCATTCCTAGGCAAACCAGGATATCCTGGCTGCTGCTTAGAGTCGGTGAAGGATAGGATACATGGAGATCGTTATGGTCAATCGCTCTCCAGGTTTGGGTATTCCCAGGCAAACCAGGATGAAGAGGTCGTCGCATAGAGTCGGTGAATGAAGAGGTCACTGCATAGAGTCGGTGAAGGATAGGATACGTGGATATCGTTGAATGGTCAATTGTTGAATTGCTGAACAGATGGCAATGCTGAATTGGTCATGGATAGACGACGAAAATTCAAGATTGAACTCCAAAAAACGCCTTCGGCGTAATAAAATCACAATTTTTTTTATTGCTTGAATTGTATTTATAAATGTATAAATAGATTTAGTGTGCTGAAAAATCTATAAAACAATCTTATTATATAAACTTAACCATTCTATATATCTTATTATATAAACTTAACCATTCTATATATCTTATTATATAAATTTAACCATTCTATATATCTATATATCTGCATATTCAACAATTTCTCATCTAATTCTGAACAAAATTAAAAGAATAATATCTCAACAATTTCTCACCTAATTCTGAACAAAATTAAAAAAATAATATCTCAAGAAAAAAACAAACATTTAAAATAAAAAATTTCTATCAATACCACAAACAAAATAGACTCGATCGCTAGAACTCACACCGCGGCCAGGTTGTCACCATTCAATCATTGACACAAACACAATTGCAATTTTCCTCCCTCGCCTGTTGGTTGATTGGTGGTTGGCATTGCTCTTTCATCCCCATGTGTGATTGGTGCGGACCCTCACATATGAATATTCTTCTAGGAAAGATAGATTCTCAAATCTCCCATTAGTAACTTAGTTCGATAGCTAGGCCTTTCAATTGATGGTTAGTTCGATCTATAGATAGGTTTTTCAATGGGTCGATAGTTCACTTGATGGTTAGGTTTTTTTATTAATGCAAGGGTAGGGCTTTAGCTTTATTTTAGATATTTGGATTTGGACAAAGAAATCAATAAGTTTTACATTAGTTTTTTTTTCTTAGTTAAGATGAAAGTGAGAGAGGAAAACTTAGAAATAATGATTAGTTAATAATGGAGAAAATCGAATAATAGTTCCAATCGTCTAATGGTTTCAACCGTCCAAACTATTTATCCTCCTATATAATGTACTCTTTAATTGATTTAATAAAATGCTCAGCATTGTTTTTCCTTGATTGCCTCCAGGTGTTGTCTTTCCTAGCCAGTTGTATTTCATTTCTTCCTATTTCAAGTTGGTATCGGAGTTGAGGGAGAAGAGATCACTGCTCTCTTCTCTGGTGGGCACATTTTCCCCTTGACTGTACCATTCTTTTCTAAGTGAGGGTCACTACACTTATTGGGGGGGCGAATCTCATGTGATGGGTCGTGTTCTGTGAAAGTATGTTGAGGAGGATGACTGTTGAGGTGGATTCGAGCCTGATCTCCACGGTGATCATTGCTGAGGAGGATAGCTGGAAATTGCTTCGTCGTGGGGAGAAGCCTTTGTTTGCTTCTTTTAAAACCTGCATGTAAGAAGCCTGCATTTTCCACAATACGCACGCTTATTTGTCTTGCGGATATCACTGATGTTGGAGAGTGTGTCCATATTTGTTGTTGGGGGACTCTTGCCCACCACAGGGACTCGATCGCCATTCACTCACTTCCTCTAGAATTGGCAAGAGTCAATCTGTGACTACCTCCACGACTCATAGAACAAAATTGTGGATAGAATAGGTGTTGAACATAATCAATCTGTGACTGCCTCCATGACTCGTAGAACAAAATTGCGGATAGAATGGGTGTTGAACTCGTAGCTTGGTGACCTTCCGCTGCAACTTCCAAGAGTTCATATCGGAATTGAAGATACCTAGCAGTATAATATCTTGTGGTAATTTTGTGAGAAAGATATTAATTTACGATATAATATTTGCAGTCAAAGATCTTGTGGTTATTATTTGCAGTCAGGTTTTTGTACTCTCCCTTAATTTTTCGGAAAGGCATCCGGTGTTGTTAAGGAAATTTCAAATTGAGTTAATTTTGAGTTAATTTACGGTCAAATCGAGTGAGAAATTATTGTGATTGTTGTTCTGTGGTATTGTATCTTGCAGTGAGTTTGTTGCGTGAAGGAGCTTTCAAGGATGGTGAATCCACTTGCTGAAACTTACCTCAATGAAGCCAATAAATTGGATGGCTCAAATTTCGTAAATTAGAAATTCAAAATGCAAACCCTGATGGAAGGTTATGGTGTATGGATGATCACGAAAGGAGATGAAGCACGACTCGATGTGACTACAAGTGCGACAGCGGCAACAATCCAAGATTGGGATAAGTGGGAGAATAAAGTGTTGGCCCTCGACCAAGTTTTGGGGAAACTTTGGTAAGCTTTGGCCCACTTTTGGACTTCGACACGTTGGTCGAAGAAGGAGCGCCCATGCGGAGCTGAGATCATGGATCTCACTTATTTTGAGGGTTATGTGGACCCAATAAGGGGTCCTATAGGGTTTTGTAATGGGTTTATGGGATGGCAACCCATGGGTTCTCCCCATGTTTAGGCCCTATGGTAAGATTTTGTAAAGTATAAATAAGAGGAATGTATTGTAGAAGAAGGAGAGGCCCGAAATTCTTTGTGCGAAGGAATGTATGTGCGTCAAGGCTTTGTGCTCAACTGTGATTTTGTAGAAGGTGTTAAGTGTTGTAATAGAGAGTTTGGCTTTGTGCATTTGACCTAGTTTTGGAAGGAGGATCTAGCGCTTAGTGCGCAGATCTCTGGTCTTGTGCGAAGTTTGAATCTGTGGCTTAGTGCACAGGAGTGAAGGGATGTAATATTTTAGTGAATAATTAAGAGGTGAAGGGGTTTGTGGATGTAGCCCCACCCTGGGGTGAACCACTTATATCTGGTGTCTCATGGTTTTCTTTGTGATGTGTTATTTATGTTATGAATTTTCTTAGTGCTTTGGTTATGATGTGTAATCGATAGATCTTTTGATGCTTAAGTACCTTACCTATGTTAAGGATAAATGAATTCTAGATTTAACTTATAATGCTAAGTGATAAGTGTTCAGGGTATATAATCATTTGTTGTTGTTGCGTCAATCTATCTTTGATTATGCTCTGCGGTGTTAATAGGATTAGTAAAATAATGCATGTCACTTCCTAAGTGTTAACAGAATATTATGTGAAGTACTCTTATCACAAATTTGTGTCATAGCCTGGTTATAGACACCTGCGTCCTGTAACCCCCCTGCTTCTACCTCGGGTGCGACTTTGCCTGCTTCGCAGGTGTTGCCGAAAGGGCCGATATTGAGGGTTTTGTTGGTGTGATGTTAAGAGTTGAAACCTGGGTCTTCCCCTGTGCCAACAAATGGTTTTGTTGCCCGTGTCGAGATGTGCTGCCTATCATTATATGAAACTATACCTCGCTTGTCCATTTGTCTACCCCGCCTGTCCATTTGTCTACCCCACTTTTCTGTTAAAATCTAGAATGTCGGACGAACCCAACAAGTTGGAGAGGTTTGTTGAGGAAGTTCTTAAGAATCTCATGGCCAACAGACCTATATCTGAAGGTATTCAAGTGTCGTCGATGAGGGGACTGCAGGCTTCTCCTTCGACCAGACATGGTTCCACCCATATCAACCCCGTAATTGAATAGAGAAGTAAACACCACAGTGATTTGGCTAATGTGAAGCAGATCCTATCGATCCTACCTGATTATATTCTGCCTCTAGCTAGAGCTATTAACCACGATAGTATCCCTCGAGACTTTGAGTACTCTGTGTTCATTGCGTACATTCTGAAAGGAATTCGCATAGTCGGGAGTCAGTTAGGACATATCCCACTATTGAAGCATAGTGACTTCAACTTAGGAGACCAAAAGAACTATGCCATGTTAGCTCCTCGCCTCTATTTAACGAAGACAATAGGAAAGAAATGTCACCTCGTCTTGAAACCATGGATTAAGGGGTTGGTGCAGTCAACTGTGTTGAACGTGATTAAGATATCGCATTTTGGCAGCCGCCAGAAGGTTAACACTTGTGCTAAACTCCTTCTCTCATGCTATCATGGCGGATATCTATGGCTTGACATAAGGATTACTATGGATCTAGGGTTGATCCATCGGATCACGGGTTTAAGTGTGAAGGGTCCTGACCCACAACAGTTTTATCCAGGAAAGGCCTCAAACTGTTGGTTAGCATAGTGTATCAAAGAAGCTTATGGAGAGGTAGAAAAGGGGAAGTGAGGTTACAAGGTAGCCTCCATATAGGATGGTGCAGTGCGCCTTGCTTTCCAAATCTTAGTTGGAAAAATAGTGAGGAAGAAATGCCCCACATAGGTCAGCGGGTTCGTGGTGGACCTCGCAGGAAAGTGTGTGGAGGGCATGCAAATGAACTGGGCGAACTACCTCGCCAATGAATTAGAAAAGGTTTGTTGTGAATCCCAGGACTTGGGATATGAATTTCATTACATTTGGTTGATCATCCTAATCGCATTTGTGGATTGGCAGATGCCTGAAGGAGACACTTTCCCAGAGATTGAACCTATGAAGCCCCTGGCCGCTCAGTTTTCCACCTTGTGGTATACCAACGACATGATGAATTAGTGGTAGTCTAATGCTATGTTTCATGGATATTATCAGCAGCTGAAGGTCGCCATTGAATCATTCCCATGTATGACACTGCATACCCTTCATCAGTATTGACCTATAGCGAAGTTTTGCGCTGATCCCCACTTCATTTACATCACTGCGCGAGGAGATGAGAACCAAGACGAATTACAGTCATACTACAAGCTAACAGATGAAGATATGGAACAAATTACAAAGGAATGGCCAGAACAATTTCTTGTAACTATCGTCAATGCAGAGTTATCCAAAACTGACACTATAGGAAGCCTGATAGTTACACGAGTTGAACATGTCAGACAGTCCAGTGGGACGAAGAAGCAGAGAAAGAAGGTTGAAGTCCAGGACATAGAGAGTGATGAAGAGGACAACACTTCTGGAGATAATGGGTCTGGCTCGCCAGGAGGAGGAGAAGACAAAGCATAAGGACGGGGAGGAGGATATGAACGAGAAGAAGAGAAAGGAGGAGGTGAAGCTACCACCCATCCACCTGAAGATCCCCCTTTTGGGACAATGACACCGCAAAAGAGGAAATTTTCTCTGAAGAAACCTTTAGAAAGGAAAAAGACGCATGCCAATAAGCCACAGTTGGAAGCCACTCTCACAAATGATGACATTATTCTGGTCCGCAGAGCTATGGAGGACACCTCTGAAGACATGTTGCAGAGATATGGAAAGAAGCAGGAGGAGTTATACAGAAGGATTGAGGGAGAATTGAAGGAAGTGGAGCAAGTTGTTCACTTGGTCAGCGCAATACCTACTGTGTCGTCTTCACCTTCCTCATCAGAGACTGAAGAATTGAGGGATGAACCAACCCAGTTAAGAAAGCTTGCGGATGCAACAAAATCTCGGTTCCAGAGAGCTTAGGAAGAGAAGGAGAAGTCTATAGAAGCCTTGCAAAAGGAGAAATACGAAGTCCTAGTACAATTACGAGCAGAAAAGGACAGTGTAGCTTCCCATGAAAGCGAGAAAGCAGAGCTTCATGAGGAAAAATCCCAGCTACAAAGGGAAAAAGAGAAGTTTCTCATAAAACAGGTTGTGGTCAAAGAAGTGGTAAGTAAAGTATGTTTCTTTGTGCCAGGCTTGGTACAGGAGTAGAAAGAGTCAGTCGAAGCTCAAGTAGTGAAGCCCGCAGAGACCCTCGAGCAGCTTCAGGCTAGGATAACAGAGCTGGAGGCACGAACAATGTCGAGAACCCCATAGGAGGTGCATGACCATAGGGAGGAGTCCGCCAAAAATACAATAGAAATTATAAGATCCCTCGCCTTGGCATGTAAACAATTGAGTAACAGAAGCGCCCAAACATATGAATGCCTCGCCAAGGATCCAGAGTTAAAGAAGATAGAAGTGCAGTTACAGGAGGCGCAACAACAAGCATTTTCATTACAGACTCATATGAAGCTGCTCACAGCAGTAGAAAGGATGAAGAGATCCCAGGAGAAGCGCACAGTACAGTAGTAGATCATTTCCCTCCAGGGTAAGGTGATGGAAGTAACACAGAAGTTACAACTTGTGGAGGATGAATCTTGCAAGGTGTTCGAAGAGATCGATGGCCAGGGTTCACAATTAGATCAAATAGTTGCAACAGTAGAACAACGCCTGGAAGGACTTGTTACAGAGAAGATGGTCCAGAATATTGTTGAGCAGAAGGCTCAGGTGAGGTAGCAAGTTGAGGCATCTCGAGTTAAGATCAAGGATTTTGAAGCAGCATTGTCCGGACCCGAGTGACTCGGGATGAGTCACAGGTGAGTGTTGGGGGCATGTTGGCCCTCGACCAAGTTTTGGGGAAACTTTAGTCATCTTTGACCCACTTTTGGACTTCAACATGTTGGTTGAAGAAGGAGCACCCAGGCAGAGCTGAGATCACGGATCTCACCTATTTTGAAGGTTATGTGGACCCAGTAAGAGGTCCTCTAGCGTTTTGTAATGGGATTATGGGTTGTCGGCCCATGGGTTTTCCCCATGTTTAGTCCCTATGGTAATATTTTGTAAAGTATAAATAAGAGGAATGTATTGTAGAAGAAGGAGAGGTCGATAACGCTTTGTGTGAAGGAATGTATGTGCATCGAGGCTTTGTGCTCGACTATAATTTTGTAGAAGGTGCTAAGTGTTGTAATTGAGAGTTTGGCTTTGTGCATTTGACCTAGTTTTGGAAGGAGGATCTAGCGCTTAGTGTGCAGATCTCCAGTCTTGTGTGAAGTTCGACTCTATGGCTTAGTGCACAGGAGTGAAGGGTGTAATATTTTGGAAAATAATAAAGAGGAGAAGCAATTTGTGGACATAGCCCCACCCTGGGTTGAACCACGTATATCTAGTGTCTCGTGGTTTTCTTTGTGTTGTGTTATTTTT
This sequence comes from Picea sitchensis, assembly GCA_010110895.2. Classification (NCBI taxonomy): domain Eukaryota; kingdom Viridiplantae; phylum Streptophyta; class Pinopsida; order Pinales; family Pinaceae; genus Picea; species Picea sitchensis. The sequence goes on along the minus strand of SNQJ01S0007525.1, from coordinate 28,605 downwards.
GATATGAATCTTCTTAGTGCTTTGGTTATGATGTGTAATAGATATATCTTTTGATGCTTAAGTACCTTACTTATGTTAATAATAAATTAATGCTAGATTTAAATTATAGTGCTAAGTGTTCAGGGTATATAATCATTTTTTGTTACTGCTTCACTATATCTTTGATTATTCTCCATGGTGTTAATAGGGTTAGTAAACTAATGCATGTCGCTTCCTAAGAGTTAACAAAATATTATGCAAAGTACTCTTATCACAGATTCGTGTCCCGGCCTAGTTACAGACACCTGCGTCTTGTAACCCCCCTTGCTTCTACCTTGGGTGAGACTTCGCCTGCTTCATAGGTGTTGCTAAAAGGGCCAGTAGTCGGGGTTTTGTTGGTGCGATGTTAAGCGTTGAAACCTAGGTATTCCCCTGTTCCAACACAAATCCAAGGTATTCTTACGAATATCTGTGAAAGATAATATAATTCCTCACATTAGAGATGTTAATACTTTTAAAGAAATCTGGAAATCACTTAAAGATTGGTATGAGACTAATAATACAAATCGCATTCTTTTTTTGAAGAGTAAATTGCTAAGTATTAAAATGTATATAAATGAGTATGTTAGTACTTTTCTTGGGTGAATTAAAGGCATGAAAGATAAATTGAGAGATATAGGAGAAAAAGTGTCAAACATTGATCTTGTCACAATTTCCCTAAATGGAATGCTAGAGGACTATCAAATGTTTATAATAGGCCTTGCAGTGAGAGAGAAAGCTCCTATCTTTGAGGAATTGACAAGTATACTACTGCAAGAAGAGAGGTGCATGAATTTGAAGTCTCAGAATTCAGACTTAGCATTATGGACAAAGAAGAGATTCCGTAAAGGGAAAATAGGAGAAGGAAGCAAAGGAGGAAATTCATTTAAGAGGAAGTCATTTCCAAAGCCAAATCAAGGTATGTCATCTAATAGAAATGAACCTAAGTGCTTCTATTGTGGAAGGACTGGAGATCTTACCAAAGAATGTTATAAAAATAAAAATTATGATGCTAGGCATAAAAATAGAAAACATTCAGGACATTTTGCAGAAGAAAACCCGAATTTTGATTCAAAAGATCTCAAATTGTTTGTGTCTAATGTTGCATTGTCTATTGAAACTAATGATGTTGACACATGGTTTGTTGATTCCAGAGCTTCAATTCACATGGCATGTAACGATAATTGGTATATAAACTTCAAATAAACACATAATGGTGCCCATATTTATCTTGGAGATGATCACTCTTATCAAATCAATGGATATGGAGATATTCCAGTAACACTTCTGAATGGTACTATCAGACACATTCACAATGTTGTGTATGTCCCTGGGATAAAGAAAAACTTGATTTATGTTTCCACAATTACAGATCAAAACTTGAAGGTCGAATTCTTCAAGACACATTTTATAGTGAAGGACTTGCAGGATCATTACAAGACTTTTGCCTCAGGAGTCAGAGTTGGAGGTATGTACAAACTTGATGTCACCAGCAAGAATCATCGAGCATTGACTTTTGCAACTATGCCTATAGAAACTCTTTGGCACCAAAGGTATGGTCACATTAATTATCATGATTTTTTTTTATTACAAAAAAAAAGTATGGATGGAGGACTCCCTATGTTGAATAATGAGTATGTTTCTTGTGAAGGTTGTGCATTAGGAAAGATGCACAGAGATGAATTCCCCTCTAATCTTGATAGGAGAAAATAATATCTATTAGAACTTGTGCACACTAATGTTTGTGGACCAATGCAGACAAGGTCGCTAGGAGGTGCTTATTATTTCTTATTGTTTATTGATGATTTCACAAGGTACACATGGGTGTATTTCCTTAGGAGAAAGAGTGATGCTTTTGAATATTTTAAGGAATTTAAAAACATGGTGGAGAAGCAAACAAGAATGTCCATCAAAATCCTCCGCTCAGATCAAGGAGGAGAGTACATATTAGAGAACTTCATCAAGTATTGCAAAGATCATGGAATAGTACAACAATTTACAGTACCCCACACTCCATAGTAGAACGGAGTTGCAGAAATGAAAAAAAAAACAAAAACTTATGTATGGTGATTGAAATTTGTTACTTCGATTTTGTGTGATTTGCCCATTGCAATTTAAAAACAAATCAACAAATATAAAAATTTGCTTGCTTGATTTTATTTTGCATATTACTCCCCACTACAAACTTGTCTTGGCCTTGGCGATTTCACAAGCGATGAAATGAAAATTAGTTAGGGGTTTGCCATGCTATGCACAAGATTCATTCGGATGGGTCAGATGCTCTTGACATCATGCTCATTAACATATTTGCATTCTCTACTCTTTAGATGTTTTTTTTATTATTATGAGTTTTGTTAGCAATTTTTTTTTTTATTAGCGTAATTTGTTTTTTTTTAGTTACTAAAATAAAATAAAAACAATAAAAAAAACAATAAAAATTATAAAACACTGAAAACACACAAAAACATTATAAAAATCAAAAGTATAAAAATAAAAAACATTGTCAAAAATTGCAAATGGACATCTATTTCCTGAAAACGATAATCAGAACATGTTTTTATGCTTAACGTTAATTTGTTTTCTTGAGTCACTTCACAAAGCAGTCAATAACGAACCCAAGCGCGCAGGCAACAGGTACAAACACACATTTTGATTTTTCTTTGCCACATTCATATTTCTTCCTGCATGTTATGTTTTCTTTTTCGAACTTCTCACACGTCTTCTTGTAGGATTAGTACTCACATTTTTTTTCAGGTTTGAAGGTGATTGCTTCTACTGCTGTGGTGATTTTTCAAGAATCACAAAACTTTTGATAAACATGCTTTGATAGACCGCTTGAAGGCGTTGTTCCTCATCATAAACATCATACACGCTTGGTGTCACACAGAAACTTTTTATGCATCTTGATGTTTGTTGTTACATGACACACATTCCCAAAAACACCATTTTGCGTTATGACTTCTTGCCTCGCATTACTCATTCAAAGCATATTGGTCATCCATGTCTTGAAGCCCATTTTTCCATTTCCTTATCCTTCACGACTTCATGCATGCCTATCTTTCTGAGTTGCATACATCATTTCCTTTATCTTTTTCAGTTCATTTTTGCCTTTCCAATATTTCCTTCTGAATAAAACAAACCCCCTTTCCATGATTACATTGCCTTGTTTTCCTTGCCCTGCTAATCCACACTGCTTGACCATGAGTTCTTTCCATTTATAGTCCTACCAAATCTTTTTGTACAAACTCGCGTTGACTG
>SNQJ01S0007525.1:0-23389 GCA_010110895.2 Picea sitchensis | reverse complement strand
AGCTTTATTGTGTGAGCTCACATATGTTATTTGTCGTTAACTCTTCACATGTTGTATTGCTTTTCCTTTATGCAATTTCTTTCTTTCCTAGATTAATGTTTCCTTCTTTCCTAGATTAGTTTCATTTCATCAATTTAGATTAGATTACTTCTACTTCAGTCCTGCATATATAGTGTGTGTGCTTCGTAAGCCTACGAACCTCGGATTGACAAATTAAATGGCTGGGAAAATACTACAACAGAATTAAACGACAATATTTCCGCCTAACAGTGGAGTGTGGACGAAGTATGATGATAGGTAATAATATCTCAAATGTTTTTTGGGTTGAGGCCATTATCACTATTGTTTATTTAAATAATAGAATTCCAACAAGATGTCTTGATCATAAGACTCCTTTCGAAGCCTTGTATGATTCTAAACCAACAGTTAATAACTTGAGGATATTTGGGTGTAAGGATTTTGCACATATTCCAAAGAATAATAGGAAGAAGTTTGATGTTAAATCTATCAAATGTATTTGTATAGGGTATTGTTCAGAATTTAAAGCATATAAATTGTTTGGTTGAGAAGACTACTTCAAGATGTTGGAGAAGAACAAAGGAAAGATAAGATAATCAAATGTGATAACCAGAGCTCAATCAAGTTGGAAAATAATCCATTTTATCATTCAAGGACAAAGCATGCTCATACTTAGTTCCATTTTGTTCTTGAAAAGATGCAGTCTAATGACATTGATTTAATGTATTGTAATACTAGTGAAAATATTGTTGATATTTTACTAAGCCTCTTGGGAAGATAAAATTTGAACTGTTTAGGGAGATGTTAGGTGTGGATGTCAATCATTTCTCCATTAAAGGGGAAACTTAGAAATAATGATTAGATAATAATGGAGAAAACTGAATAATGGTTCGAACCGTCTAATGGTTTCAACCATCCAAACTGTTTATCCTCCTACATAATGTACTCTTTAATTGATTTAGTAAAATGCTCAATGTTTCTTTGCCTTGATGGCCTCCAGGTGTTGCCTTTCCTGAGAAAAGTCATTTGTATTTCATTTCTTCCTATTTCAAGTGGAAAACATTATTCACGCACACACTTGTTTCCTTGTATATATACATGAATACCAAAAATGAAATGAAAATGCACTCGAGGATCAATATCTCGTAGTGGAAAACCACCTAAACCTTTTTTTATTTGTTGAAAGTGAAAATGCACTCAAGGATAAATATTTTGCAGTGGAAAGCTACCTAAATGTGATTTGATTTTTTCAAATTGGTGGAGGGAAAATCATATTTCACAAAATTAGGATAACAATGACTCATACAAACCTTCTTCTCCATGGAAAATTGGTCCCAAAATCGGTAGGAACTATACTAGAAGTCTAAGTTCCACTCTTTTAATGGGAATTTTTTCCATGGTATTTTTCTCTTATAGGTTTTGGTCAATTTTAAGATGACCTAGATCATTGATTTTTTGAAAAAATGATTAGAATGTGTGGAACTTTGACTCACCATAAAAATGAGGGTTGTTGGAAATGGGGAGATGTAGTCGACGCCAGATTTGACCTCTATTAATCATAGTGTAAGGTCTTGGAAGCTTATCTATGGCGCGTGCACTTCCACCATAGTCGGAATCGGGCATGTAGGACACTTGATGTAAATGAAGAAACAAAAGTCTTCATATATTGAGGAGTTGGGGTTCCTTGGGTGCGCGACATGTCAAGGGACGACTCCACCCAAGATGGATTGAAATGAAAGTCAAACGATGGATGGTTTGATGAAGAGTTGAGGGAAATACTTAGGCACTCCATCAATGAGGGAAAATAGGCTAGGGAACGGGGGGCGCACTTAGGTGAGTCAAGAAAACTCACCTAAGGGGGGCATGCACCCAAGAGGATGAGTCGATTCAAAGGATGGGGCACATCTGCATGAGGGGAACACCAAGGTTGGGCATGTCATTCTCAAGGGGCATGACGATTGATGAGTGCATGGGTTCATTTGGGAAATTAGGTCTGTGAAGGGGCACAACAATTTGTTTGGACATGGGTTTTCAAAATGACACGATACCCCCAAAAGATGTGATGGTTCACAATAGTGAACTTTGGAGAGCCTATAAGATAACAAGGGCACCCAACCAAGAGAGGCAAATTTGGCAAGACAAGAGACAAGGAGAGATCCGTGATTCTGACATAAATGAAGAGGAGGAGCTCCCTCAAGGTGCCAAGTCACTCCACTCTTGGAGGACTTGTGTTTCCTTGAGGAGGAGGGTTCGATAGACAGAGATGGGAGAGTTTCTCTTGGGAATATTTTAGCTAATATTGGGAAATGCAGGTTTGTGTAGGCATGTGTGAGGCATAACTAAAATCTATGAAGTCTGTGGAAACGAAGAGGCGGATTCTGTAGAAATGAAGAGACAAAAATTTTGTGGTTGGAGGAACTTCTGAGGTGCACTGAAGGTGGTTGCGGAGATTGTTGTGACAGAGAGTCTTGGTGATTCTCAATGTATGAGTTTCTTGGTGAGGTGAGGCGAGTCATTTGACTCCACCCTGTTGTAAACCGATCTGGTAGTGCTCATGTTGTAATTGTTTCACATATAACAAGACTTAGAAGGGTGTTAGGAACGGTTCATGTCACCGGCACTATATCTATTTTTCTTTTTTTTTATTTCATTTGTTCTATTGTTCTCTTTGTGTCTCACAGATGTATTCTTAAAAATGAATAAGTGTTAAATAATTTAATGAATGTCTAAGTATACAAGAGTTGCACTAGAGTAGGAGTGTGACCCATCGGTAGCCTAGAATGGAGTATGGGTATGATCTAGGTGAAGGGGCATAGTCCGGACGAAGTAACCTTGGTGTTTCCAAGCATCCAAGTGAGAAATTTCGTGTTGTATCATGGATGTATGCTTAAAAATGAATAAGTGTTAAAGCAGTTAACGAATGTCTAAGTATACAAAAGTTGCACTAGAGTAGGAGTGTGACTTATTGGTAGCCTAGAATGGATTATGGGTATGCTCTAGGTGAAACGGCGTAGTCCAGATGAAGTAACCTTGGTGTTTCCAAGAATCCAAGTGAGAAATTATGCGGTGTCGCACGCCCTCAAGAGGTTCACGAACGTAAGGCATGTTGTGGGCATGTGACACATAGTATAAAATATGGATAAGTTGGAGTATATGAAATTAGTACCAAATATACCAAAATTTGACGAATGGTTGAAATTCATGCATAGACACTACACTTTCAACATTTATAAATAATACATTGATTAACACTTAAATAATTATAACTAGCATACCCCCAAATGGGGGAAAGGGAATGCATAAGTGAACTAGGGTGGTTATGTTGCTAAAATATCTAAAGATTTTGTTTCTAGATGCAAAATGAATACTTCAAAAGGTTTTCTAACATGAATGGATGTATGGTGGGAGGATATCATGTAAGAGATCATGAAATACTCATTTATCATTAAATCAATCTTTGGTGATTTTGATCTTCCAAGAACTATTAGAATATGAGGAAATGGAGGGTCAATGTTGTGTATGGAGATAATTTTGTGGGTCATCGATAAAATTCATTTAGATTTTGGAAACCATTAGTTTAGATAAGATCCATAGTGCAATGCGCACGAGAATCTCATCACCTTAAAAATTTGCAACGATAATGACTCATTAGCTCCCAATGGAAATCTCTCAAGAATGGATTTCCATCCATAATGCGTAAACAATTCACTTATAGAAGGATGATGAAAAACCTTCCAATTGAGATGACTATTGAAGGACCAAACTCTTTTTATGATTTTTCATTGTAATCAATCTATACACACAATTTGATTAGAATATTCAAGACATTAACAATCGAATAGTTTCATGCCTCTTTTATTCAGGTTATAAAAGCATAAACATAGCATGAGAATAAATAACATAACTTTTTTTTGAAAAAAAAAATGTCAATATTGCACTCAGAACCTTTTTAACTACAAATTGAGACATAAAGTTGACAATGCACCACTAACTAGAGAAAGTGGATTTTTTAATTTCTTTTGTGAGCTACTAATGTTTAAGTCCAAAGAGGAGTCTATGGGCTCAATGCAACACTTGGTTGCCATTGGAGAGCTCATATAAATGGGCTTAAAAGAATTTGATATTAGAAAAATGGCCATGTATCACAGACCTATAGTCCACCCGGAATTTTTTGTGATGACTTGGTGCACCCAAGTCGTTCTAGCACATGTGGTCGTGTGGCACTACCTTGCCTCAGCCATAGTGACTTGGTTAGCATGCGCCTACTACAACTAGACTACACCTCTTCACTCAAGGTTTTCCCATAACTTCACCTTGAGCTACAATAAGTTAAATACACCAAGTCCTACTCAACTCAATCTATCCAACAAGCACACTAGGCGCACATCCAACAATTCCCTCAAACATTCCATATAAATACAACAGTTAACCAATTATAAAACTTATTCGGTTACAATTATACAAAGAACAACAACATTCAAACACATAGAACATCTACAATACACATCATATGGCGACGGGAAATACCAATCCAATGCCTGACACCCTTTTATTAAATATATAATAATGTTACAACGATACAAACGGGGGAGCTCGTCCACTTCCTTTAGCTCAATTATAATAGTACAAAGAACCAAGAAAAATTGCCTTCTACAAGACTACCTACAATATTCATACAATACAACCCCCTAAAGCTTTGATAGGCCTGCCTCCTATAGGTCTTGTTTTCATCTTGGTTAGTTAGACAATTTAGGATACCTTTGATGTCAACCCTAGACAAGACAATCACCGATCTCCTTTCTTGAATCTTCACTTCCTTGTCTCCACTTCTTGGTCAATCCTTCTTGATGATGCCTTAGCTCATTGATGCATCTCCACACTTATACATGCCTTTCTCAACACTTGGTAAGTTGTTTGGACCAATGTGTTCTCAAGATGACTTGTTTCTTCATGCGCACCAGGCCACTCAAATCACCTTGAGCCTATCTCATCATCCATTCACCCAGGTCGTCATGCATAAGTGTTGTAGGGGCTAGTCGACTCAGTCAATTAGAATCGACAATCGACCAAGTCGTACATATAATTAGGTCAACTGTTTAGTCAAGTATGTAAGTCAGTCAATCACCTAGTCAGGTCGACTGACTAAGGAAGTTAGAAAGTTGCAATTGTCTTGTAACTAAATTCACAAGTATAAATATGTGGCTATGTAGCAAAGAAAAGAAGGTTGTTGCATAATAATATAAAGTGCATATCATTCATCTTCCTACTTCTTTATGTATTCTTCTATCTATGTTTATGTGTGTTCTTGTATATTAGGGCATTGTTTATTACTATGTGTGAAGGACTACTAGTAACATATGCATACTTCCCCCTATATTATAACATTGGTTCCATTGTTGGTAGTTCTGAATTCAGGTGTATAAAATAATGCACACATATATGTTGAGCTTGGAAGACATACACGAGTGGCGGTAGCGTAAGATCAATAGCTAAAAAAAGAATTACGTAAGGAGAAACTAACTAAAACTGTCCAAGGAACGTTCATGATTCTTCACAAAAAATCACAAGTGATTCATTAGATCTATTCCAGAAGCATTATTCAAGTACATCAACCAACCTCCTAATGCGTAAACTTATTCCAAACAAATAGTTGATGCTAAAAAAAAAAAAAGGAGGTCGAACAAATCTGCACAAGTCGGTTGAGAGAATTTCTCAATATTATATTGAAGAACAAGCAATTGAAGATAGAAAATCAATTGTCACAGTTAAAGACAAATTTTACATTGATTTTCATGACAGTTTCCTTTGTACTGTACCTTCTCTGCTACACAAATTCTTTTTAGAAAAAGGATTCAGGCATAAATTGTCAAATATAGAACTCTTCTCATCACACCACCATCGATCTGGATTGGATCATTATATATTTTTTCATCTATCTCGATCATTTTAAAGTGGAAAAAATTCGAGGAATTAACTTACAGGGCCATTTTAGTGGAAAGTCCCAACTTGGAAAATTGGGGTCTGAAACCTTTTGATGCCATTTTGAGGCACCAAACGACATGTTTTGGGGTTAAAACTTTCTTAGCACAACTTGAACCGCATGAAACTATTATACACATCGAGACCTTTCCAATGGTGCAATAATCGCTTCAATCAGAACTCATATGAAAAATGTATACCTCCCACAAGTTGACCTACCATGTTCACCACCATGGTACGAGAGGATGCCACGTTATCCCCCATTACTCACACATATGGGGCTAGACACATATGTAATTTCAAGAATATTCTAGAAAGTCCAAAACACTATCACAAATGAGGGTCGAGGAACTCAAAAACTTATCCCTAGATGGCTATCAGGCTATGCTAAATATTGAGCCATTAGGAGGAGAAGGGGTTCCATTCTTTTGCATTGTATCTTGTTCCATATCTAAGAAAAACATCGGAGAGTGGTATTCTATGAGAATAATAGAGGAGGAGAGATTATGTAGCAGCCATACAGGCCACAGGTCAAAGGCAACTTCATAGAGAGTGCTTGTTTCTTTATACTTGCATTATTTCTATACCAAAGAAAAGAGAGTAGAGCAGCCTCACCTTTTAGTTGGATTTTCTCTTGTATTGGGTTTTCCAAGTCATATATTGTGTTTATTTGTGGATGGTGTGACTTTATTTCATTGTTATCTATTTTTCGCATTTTATCTATTTCATGCATACGCATAAAATTAATAACTTACTATTCTGAGATATGAAGGAAAATTAATCGTAATAGTAAAGATTTCATTATTTTATTAGATCTGTTGTGATGAAATGTTCCATTGGAATATCCATGATAGTTTGTAAATCATATTGGTATCAGAGTAGGTTTTTATTTTGGGTATTCGTGGGAACTTGCAGGATCTAGGAATCGACTTAACAAGAAGTCACAAAAACCCTAGCCATGGCGGATGAGTCTATTCATAATAACACTCGCGATTTGGAAGAAGAGAGATTTGAGTGGTTCGAAGCACAAGTTTTCAACATCAATCGCAATACGAACCTCCTCATGACAACTCTAGAAAGAAATATCAGACCATTCAGAGATGATAGAGGCTCTAACTCAGAGATTGGATCAGAGGAGAAATCAAGATATTGAGAAGACTTAGGAAGGGAGTCACAGAAGGAATCTGATAAAAAGTGGTCGAGTTCAAGTTCCATTAACCCTTCATTGTCCCTATTCAATATGGAAGCGAAAGTGGACATAAATTTATACCAAGGTGAGATCGATGCATTAAAATTGAATCATTGGTTGCAACAACTAGAAGTTTATTTTAGCTTTCACCATATAGATGAAGGGTATAATATTTCATTTTCTAGATTGACGTTAGAGGGCCATTCTTTAACTTGGTGGAAAATCCACACAAAAACACTTATGCTAGAGGGTTATCCGCTAGTAAATAGGTGGGAGGACTTCAAAACCCTCATCAAGTCCCAGTTCTACCCTATCGAGTATGTATAGGACTAATGGATCTGGTGGAACCACTTCAGGTAGAATTAGGGGCAGAGTGTATAGGAGTACACCATTGAGTTCAGAAATATGGCCATCATGATGGGTATCTCTCCCAAGAACCTAGATGTACTCCTCAAGTATCTGGGGGGTTTACATAGTCATCTATGAAATAAGGTGATTCTCTTCAAGCCAAGGATAGTGGATGACGCTTGTATATAGGCACAGTACCTGGAAACATAGGCCAAAAGAAGGGGCAACCAATGTTGATGTTACTGGTAGCATTGAACAGGTACTTCCGCATTGGCATGTGTCTATCATGTGGAAGTCGTCAAAATCCTTCTACCCTTGAGTTTACTTTATGTTGGTTACTTCCCTTCTATATTGTTTGAGTTTGTATTGAACTAGGGTTCATGTCTTTCGGGTTTCCAACAAAGCCTCTAAAACTATCGACCCTCCTGGTGAACCAAAAGGAAACACAACACATAGAATGCATTGTGCAGTCTCACCCGAGATAGCTTTAATGGGTGTTTGTAAGAATGAGGTGTTTATATCCTAGGATTGAGTGTGAGATAAGAGAGATAAACATTGAACCATTTATTATAACTTGTACATGCAACATACTTTTATCCACGACTTATGAAGTAAACCTAACAGTTATTCCTTCTATATCACAACCACGTTTAATGAGCAATGTAATAACTCAATCATTAAGCATAATAATAACTATGAAGACAGGAAAGATATGCATTCATTCATCACAGGACACATATGTTACCATGGTTCACCCCCTCCTAGGCTACGTCCACAAATATTTGGCTCTCAGTTCTTTTATTATAGTCTTTCTGCATCTACAATGTCGCACGCTTACAATTCTGCTCAGTCAGGTAAGATCTATATGAGGCGGACTAGATCGCACTAGGCTCCACAGCCAAAGCAAGGTGATTTTGGAAAAGAAAGCATGCACGAGGAAAACAACAGCTGGAAGGAAGAGAAACACGAGCACATGAAGAAGAAGCCCTAACGACAGTAGGGTTAGGGTTTTGGTAACATATTGTAACGACTAAGGAGCTAGAAGCATATAAATAGTGATACGTAGGTATCATAGAGGGTTGGCTTATGATAGGGATTATTTTATTACTCTGATTATTGTTTCTATTGTAGTTACGTATGAGTTGATGCGATATGTAATGTTTTTATTTACAATCTATTTTGTATAAGTTGTTGAGCTAGAGGAGAGGAAGGAGGGTAGATCTTGAGGGTTAGATCACAGGCCCCCAACACTGACATGTGGCTCATCGTGAGCCACATATCCTTTGTGTGTTTCCTCGATCTCCTTGGTGATCGCCTGGAACTTTTACTTGAGCTTCACTGCCTGTGTCTGTGCCTACGTAGTCTTCTCCTTGACTGTTTCAACTATATGGTTTGTGATTTCGTCACTAACCAATTCCACACACTCTGCTTGGGTCTATTTTATATGTGCCTTGGCTTCCTCTGCTTGTGCCAGAAATTCTGCTACCCGCTCTTGCAATGTTTCCATTTGAGACTTCCGTTGTTGCTTCTATGTTTGCACGGTGGTGAGCTCTGCCTGCAATTTCTTCATGTCCTGCATTCCTTTGATGCATTCTATGATTGGCATTGTCTTCTTCCTCTGCTTGAGATATTGGATCGTTGCGTTGATCCTTTCCTCTTCCATGTCCCACTTTTGGACCTGTTGATCCTTCTCTAACTTAGTCCAAAGTTGTTATGTTTTATCGAACAATTATGTTGCTATGTTGACCTACTGCTCTATCTCCTGTAGCTTCGTTGTTTCTTCCTGATTCCTTTTCTCCTTAACTACTGGTGGAGTGGTTGGTATGAGTTGTTCTCGGAGATTCTTGATCTCCTTATGATATTGATCGATTTCCTGCACAATCCAATAAATATTTTCTTCTACTGTGATTTCATTACTCTGCGCAGCCTGTGGAATCTTCTCATAAGTTCCTTCCACTTTATGTTCCAATACTTTTATGTGCTCCCTTTCCTCCTGGGTCTCAGATTTAGCCTACTCGTAGACTATTTCCAGCACATCCCGCTTCTCCGTTTCTCGCTACAATTCGACTAAGTCTTTGTGTGCACGAGACTATACCTTGTGGTTTATGCTAACCTACAACTTGTGTAGCGCTCTGGTTGGCATCCATGTCAACACCAGTCGGATATGGCTTAAGTCCTTCAAGGGTGTCTTTCCCACAATCTCATCCATTCACAGCATACTGGGTGTGATATGGAATGTTGTGTTCGGGTGTGGTAATGAGTGGACTGGATATCATTCTTATTCTTACACTCTTTCCTCCATCTGTGGTGTTGATGGTTTTGTTCCCCTGCTGCTTGATGGCTTCCCTTCCCCGATTTGATTGAGGAGTTGTTGCATGTATTCCAGTTCCTATTGAATCCTATCCCTGTGGTGTGCAACATGGTTGAAGTCCTCAGATAGACAATCCTGGACCATTCGGGATATAAGTTCCTCATTATCATATGTGATTGTATACTGTGGTGGTGTTCTTTGTGGCTTTGTTTTCTTGTGCGCACCTCTTGTCTGCATGGTTTGCCTCTTGTTTTCCCTTGCTTCATGTGGTTTGGGACTTTCTACGGTCTCTTGCACTCCCTCATCCTATTTCTGTTGTTCTTTGGCTGGATGCGTATTCTCCTTTTTCTCCTTTTGGGTGCCTGTCATCGTTGGCCCTTCATCTTCCTATGTTGTCTTTCCCTAGACCGTTCTTTGTCTCTTGGGCACTTGGATTTTTGGAGGTTGCATTTCCTCTTGCCCTACCTCTTCTTTTGTTGTTCTTTTCAAAAATTCCCAGGTGATGGCTGGAATCCTCGATTCCTTGTTCCATTTGTTGATGACCATGTCAATGTCACCCTCTGTGATGTAATAGTGCATATGTAGCCACTAGTTATCAGGATCCTTGTGTGCCTGTATCCACATTGTATATCGTGTGGCCCTAAAGTTGGCGATCTCCCCATATCGCACAACAACCTCTGGTGTTATTCTACACATCTTGGATATGACTTCTTGTAGGTCGCGTAGGTATCCTTCAAAAATGGCCCCGTTCACCTTTTTTCTCCTAGCCTCTGGCCTGGCTCTAAGGAGAAAATATCTCTCTCCCTGATTTGGTTTGGGTCTGATACAAAAAAATACATACCTTGTCTCTTTCCATCCCATGAAGGATATTAATGTGATCAGCCATGAGTAGTGAAATTATGTGAATAGATCTTGGGCATCATTGCAGTCATCCAGGAATGATTTCAAGAGATACAGTGCCCATCTCACTAAGGTGCCTTATGCGCATTGAGATGCAACTGCAACAACTCCAGTTGGTACTTCCTCCCTAAGACATTTTCTTATCATCTTGCAGGCTAAGATTTTAGTGCCCAATTGTGTTGCGGTATCATTGATTTTCTTGATAATGATCCCTCGTGTGCCCTTGACGATGCCATACTTCTTCTTCATCTCTTCTGCTAGTGTTTTCTCCCTAGTTTTGTCATCCAGAAACTGCGTGGGATCCATTCCCCGAGATGGAAATCCTGTTATTCTTGTGATAAGCTCTACATCTATCGAGACGAGCTTGTCCAACCAGATCTCCTCGCCATGCGTGACTACTAACAACTGTTTGACACATGCGTTTGCGTGTTGTCCTCTACCAAAATTGGTAGGTCCAACAGACCTAAAATTCCCATTTTCTCCAACCCAGTTTCCCACTGGAGTGGTTGATTGATCGGTTCTCCAACCAGATTTGTGCCCATACTCTGTAATAATACCCTCTTCGCAAGTTCTAGAAACTTGTCTTCGTCTGCTACATCGTGGTCAGAGTATTTGAGCTTCCCTATGTATCCTAGCAAGTCTGGTCCTACCTTTACCGCATCTAGTATGTGCGGTAGAATGATTTTTGTTGCGGGTTTCTTGCGAGGTGACATGGGTATCTGTATCTTGTCTTTCTTCTGTGGTGGTGGTTGGCTTGAAGTTCCAGCGACTTCTAGTTGTTCCTCATTATACCATTCCAGCCAACCCGATACATCTTCGATCATCCCTTCTGCTATGTGGTCTGATATGTCCGTTTGAGACTCGTCAGGTTCAACTACTATCTTCAGATTTGTTGTCGTTCCATTGACTTTTGGAGTTGCTTCAGTGTTGTTTGGCTACACCTCCTTCAGGTTTTATGCATCCTTGTTCAGTTGCTCCTGTACCTTTGCTGGTATATCCTTACTCGTGCCCTCTAGTGTTGGCTGTTGAATTTATTCCAGTATAGGTGTAGGATCCATTGGTGTTGTGTCTGATGATGGGATTTCATTGACATTGATGATCTTCGGCAGCTGTTTTTCACCTTCCTTCGCATGTCCTTGTGACCAGGTCTGAACTCTAGTTTTCCTGGTGGTCTGGATCACTTCTTCTTGCTTGGGTGGTGCCATGGAAGTGAATGTCAAATGTTTGCTAGGTTTGAATGGTCTATGTGACCTCTGTGAACTCGCTTTGTGCTTACCTACCTCTATCTCTCTTTGTATTCTCTCTTTTCACGAATAGACTCTTGCCTCCCGCATCCGTGTGTTGTATGGCTTTCCCATGAAGCTTGTCGAGGATGCTTCCTTCCTTATGGGTTTAATGTACCTTAATTACAGGTTCAATGCACCTATGGCAGTTTTGTACTTTCCATTACTCTGCCTTTCCATCTCCAATTGGTGCGATTAATGTGGTGTCCCATCGGTCCTTTCCATCCTTTAATTTCGCCCAGTGCTGTCATGTCGTCCTGCTTTTTCCAACTTTCCTTTTCCCGCTCGTTTCCCTTTGTATGTGACCATTTTCCTTCTCCTTGCCGAGTTTGTGTTTCTAAATTTGCGTGGACTTTACCTCGCCGAGTTTGTGTTTCTAAATTTGCGTGGACTTTATACCAGAAGGTGACAGCTCTCTTTGGTTTTTTTTTTTTTTTTTTTTCGATATATATATATATATATTACTGCGCGATGGATGGTCAACTGTCCTTATACAGCTTCAGTCGACTCCCATTGATCATCCCTCTGAGTTTTGCACCTGATAAGTCTCTTAACTGTACAACTCCTCATTCTATGATAGATTTGACTTCATATGATCCTAACCAATGCATTCTGATCTTTCCTGGGTGCTTAAAGGATTTTCTGTCATACATCAGTACTAGATCTCCTTCCTGAAAAGTTTTCTTCTTGATGTGTCTATCGTGCCAATATTTTTCTCTTTCTTTCTAAACTTGTTGGTGGAATCCTGCTAAGATCCGGTCTTCCTCCATAGTCATTAATTGATTTAATCATTATTGAACTATGCCTCGTTCTGTCATATGTGTGATTGTTACTACATGCAAGCTGGGTACCAAAACTTCTAATGGCACTACTGCTTCCTGGCCATAGACCAGTTTAAATGGCATGTGCCCTGTCAATTTTTTTCACATAGTCCTGTATGCCCATAATACTGTTGGTACTTTGAGATCCGAGTCATCCTTGTTGACATTACAGATCTTTGTGAGTGCGTTCTCCATAATTTTGTTAAATGCTTCTATTGTACCATTTTCCTGTGGGCGATATGGTGTGCTCTTCTTGTGATGGACTTCAAACTCTTCAGTCATCACGCGGATGGTTCTGTTTATGAAGTGTGTGCCTTGGTTGCTCATCAAAACCCTTGGGCACCCAAATCTAGTGATTACTTGTTCAAATAGAAAATGCGTTGTTGTTTCTGCATTGCAATCCTTCACTAGTGTGACTTCCACCCATCTTGTTAGGTATTTCGTCACGGTGATAATGTACCTTGATCCTATTATTTTTGCTGGTGAGTTGATTTGTCCCATAAAGTCTATTTCCCACTTATCGAATGCATGTAATGTTACTTGTGGTCATAATGGCATCTCGTCCCTTCTATTAGGTTTTCCTACCTTTTGAAAACATCACATCTTTCACAATATTCCTTCGAGTTTTTGTGAATCGTTGGCCACCACAGTCCTGCGCGCAATACCTTCTGTGTGGTATCTTTACCTGCATAATTCCATCCTTCTATTCCCTCATGGTCTTTTGCTAACACCCTTGGTCTTTTGTGTTCTAACACATATCTGTGCAAGATGTTATCTGCACCCATCTTGTATAGGTGTCCTGCAATTAATTGATAGTCGACAAAGAAGACTAGTAGGTTTTTCTTCTATGAGGTGTTATATTCTTGCGGTGCAATACCTGTGCTCAACTACTGAATGATATCTGCGAAGTATTCATCAGCAATCTGGACTGAAAATAACTGTGCATCTAGAAACTTGTCTTCTAAGTTCGTAGGTTCTTCTCCATTTGTGACCCTTGATAGGTGATTAGTTCCGCGTTCAATTTTCCCGGTTTGACTATTACTTCAAAGTCAAATTCTTGGAATAGTAGTAACCATTGATAGATTATCCCCCCCAACACTGGCTTGTTCACTAGGTATTTCAAGGCTGAGTGATATGTGAACATCTTGAAGTGTTTTCCCAATAAGTAGTGTTTGAACTTTTGTAGTGCATAGACCATAGCTAGGCCTTCTCTTTCTTTCGTGTTATAGTTATGTTCCGAGTCTGATAACTTTCTTCTTGCAAACGATATCGGGTGATCCAAGTCTCCCACTCATGGTTGCACCAAGATAGCTCCAAGTGCTATGGTTGATGCATCTACATGCACGTGGAATGTCTTCTCCCATTCTAGAAATACTAATATTGGTGCGGTGAACATATTTTCCTTCAGGGTATCTAGATCATGTTTTCACTCGTCGTTCCACTGGAAATTTGTATCCTTTCTTAGCATATTTTCCATTGGTGCAGTAATATGCGCATATCCTTTGATAAATTTCCTATAGTAACTTGTGTGTCCCAACGTCACTCTTAGCTGATGAAATGTTTTTGGTGGTAGTAAGTTAACAATTATTGTGATCTTTGCAGGATCTACTAATAAACCTTGTTTTCATACCATATGGCCCAATAATATCCCAAACGGTGTTCCAAATATGCATTTCTTTATGTTTAGTGATATCTGACACTCTCTACATATTTATAACATCAGGCGTAAGACTTCTACATGGTCTTTTAACAAACTATAGACTGTCCAATCATCCAGATATACTTTGAGAAACAAGTGGATGAATCCCTTAAATGATGCGATGACTACTCTAGAAAATATTGTTGGTGCATTATTTAGTCCAAATGGCATGACTGTGTATTGGTAAGATCCCCATTTTGTCGCAAATGTGGTCTTGTATCTGTCTTCATGTGCGATCTTGACTTGATGGTAGCCTCAGAATCCATCAGTGAATGAGTAAGCTTCATGCCCTCCTATGTTCTCTAACACTTCATCCATGAAAGGTGTAGGGAATGGGTCATGTAGGCATGCATCGTTCAAATTCCTCAAGTCAATGCATATACTGATCCCTCCTTGTTTCTTATACTACCATCGAGTTTATCCATTCTGATTCTTTGACCAGTTCTATGATGCCAACTTCAAGCATCCTATCAATCTTAGTTTTGACTTTCTACTTGTATATTGGGTTTAATATGTATGTTCATTGTCTGATCAATATTTCTTCAAGTCTGAGTGGTATCTTCATCTCTCCTAGTTCTCCGACTATACCCTTCATCTCTGTAAATGTTGTGGTAAACAAATCATTGTATTCACACAACAACTCTGTTATGCTTTCCAATGTTTGCTCATCCTAGTAATCTCCAATGTTGGCCATTTTCGGATGATCAACTGTCCCAATGTTGACTTTCTTTACTTTGATCAACACAGAAATGACTTCTAATTCTAGCAGTGGTCCTTCCACATCTCTCTTTCACCTGTTGCTTCTTCAATCTGAATATCGTGTGGATCGTCTTCATCCGGTGCTTCCTCTTGCACATGGTAACCTAATAACAGTTCCTTAACTGTTTGTTTATTCCGTTGTTTCTCTTCTATGATAAGTTCTACTTCTGTTTCTTCGATGAACATCACTCCTCTTATATGTTTGAGAGCTACATCTATTTTTGGGTTCTCATGTTCGAATGAGAAAGTGACCGTGAAATTTTGTTGCAATGTGTTCCAAGTCATAGTTCCTTTGCGCAATTCCTGGTCTATATACCAATTCGCTGGTATGCCCTCTAGAGTGTGTATGAAATGATGAGGACATTCCTCCGGGGGTGTCAGTTTCCACAGTGTTATACACTCCTCCAAGTGTTCTGTTTGTGCCCCGTTTCCATCGTACTTCCATTGTTTGTTGTTTTTTTGTTTTGTGTCGAACCTTATGCGCAGTAACCTCTTACATTGGTACCAATCTGTGATTGTGTCTTTCTGTGCGCCCCACCATCTTGTGGGTGTGGCCTTGAGTGATAGATCAAGTGCTAACAATATCTTTTTCTCTAAGACTTCGTCTTCATACTGTGCCAAGAATGTTTCCAAATTGTTTACCCCGTGGAAACTGGGTGGTTCTCTAATTTTTGTGCCTACCCATCTTACTGGGTGTTCTATTCTTGCACATCTTCTCGTGGATATTTCGTGTAGCCTTTGTTGTCCGTTTTCTAAACCAATATTTGAATCTGTTGCACATGAAGTAATGCTCTGCTAACTGAGTATCATGTCTGCAGTTGGGTTCACGTAATCCTCATTGCGCGCAGTTGTTCTGTACAAATGGCCAATTTCCTCTAAGTCTAGGAAAGTAGGTTCCACAAACCTCTCCCCTTATGATGGGTCTAATGGTGTGATAACCTTGTATTCACCTGACTCAAATGTCATTTTCCTAGTCTTCAAGTTGATTATGGCCTCATTGTCAAATGCCCAATCCAGACCAAACAATGTTGAGTAAGGTGTTGTGTCGTCCACTATTTCAATGACTTCAAAATCAACTTTAGTGCGCACTCCATCTAGGTCGACTATCACTCCTTTCAGTCTACCTATTGGTAGGACTCTATGTTGGTTTGCTAGTTTCAATTGAACAGGTGAATATCCTAATGTTGGCTCTCCCATGCATTTACATGTCTTCTTTGGTAATATATTAACTTCAGATCCTAGATCCAGTATGATGTCTCCCATATTGAAATCTCCAATGTTAGCATTCAGTCTAAACTCCCTACTTGTTCTTCATTTTGTGTGTAGGTTATTGACTGTTTTTGGTTCTAGTTTTCCTTCTGTCTCAATGCTACATTTTTCTAGTATGGTTTGCAATATTTTCACAGATGATGGGTCACTTAATACCTTTACACATGATTGCAAAAAGCCTTTGATTGTACTTACTTGTCCCATGGGTTTCATTTTGTTGGTATGATCCAATGATGGAGGCATCTCGTACTTTGGTTCTTCCTTGTTTTGTTGTGCAGTTGAAGTCGACGCCATGTCCTCCTTCTAAAATTCTTGTCTAGCTTCCTTAAATATTGCCTTCTCATTCTGCACATCGAACTGTTTCCTTGGTTCAGTGTTCTTCTTCACCCATTGATTCTATGTTGGTTCTTGTTGAACTTCTTCAGTACCTATTTTATCTCCTCCGCAGGTAACTATGTTGATGTTTCGTCCTTCATCCCTTACTTCCACTGAAATCCACTGAACATTCTGGTTATTATGGTTCCTCTTTTCTTGGATCTTTACTAGTAGTGTCGGACATTCTTCTGTATCGTGGTCCGATGTGTGACAATACATACACGTTGTTGGTGGAAGTGGACATTCTCTTGCATAATGTCTTGATTGTTCACAGTTGTGACACACCACTGGTCCTCTACCTCATCTGAAGCCTCCTCTTGCTCGTCCTCTGCCTCTATAGCCTGCTCGATCTCCTCTTGTCACATTATACTGAGGCACCTGATTGTACTGTGCAGTATTGTACTGAAGTTGTGTTGCGTTGTACTGTGGTTGTGCATTATTCTATGGTTCTTGCGCAATATTATACTTCTGTTGCACAGTTTTGTATGGAGCTGGAACTTGATTGAACTGTGGCACTTCTTTCCCAGTCATCACTTATGCCTACACTCTATATGCATAGGATTTCCTTTCTCGCATCAGCTCCATAGTTCTACAGTCTTTGTGGTCATGGCCCACTAACTCTCAAAAGGTGGAATATGAACTCTTTGGGACTGTCTGGTATTTCTGCATCATCGTGCAGTGATAAGGATCGTGACCCATTTTCCCTTAGATTTTGCACCATGGTCCTACTATTGGTAATTTATTTTTCATCCCTACTTCCATATACTGTACGAATGTTGGACATTCATTGTTGTGGTGGCCTTTTGTCCTGCATCTGGTACACCAAACGACTTCTCGTTTGTCCATGTTCTTATTCTAGTTCAGCTGAAACGTTAGATTCTTCAAATCATCCTTCAGTTCTTCAATAGATGGGTCTATCTGCTGGTACAAGGTTTCTTCCAGTTGCAAGGCTTCTTGTAGAGCCTCTGCCTGCATCTGAAACTTCTGTTGTTGCAATGGATGTTTTAAGTGTGGGATTAGTGAATTGATAAACAAGTGTTGATGTTGCATATCGGTCATGAGATATTTTAACTTTCCCTTCAGTCCCTTGAATCTCTAATCAATCTCCCATATAGACTCCCCTGGTTTCTATCTAATTTCGATCATCTCATTCATGTACAGATCCTCTGAACTCGGCTTCTGGAACTCATTTATCAGTAACTTATTAATGTCTTCAAGTGTCCTTGTCGTCCCAAGGGCACTATTTGTGTCTAGACTCATGTATCAGTCTAGTGCACAGTCTCTTAGTGTAATCGATAGCTGCACAAGTTTGGTATCTTCATCAGTGATCTGTTTTGCTTCCCATATCTTTACACAAATGAACAAATGCTTCTCAGGGTCTTCTGTTGCTTCTCCTTGAAATTCTGGTAACTTGATGGTGGGATCGTGTCCTGCCATTCTGAATGTTGAACTACTACCTTCGCAAGATGTAGATACCTGAACTAGCTCCTCCAGTTGTTATTCCTTGTGTGGATGTACTTCTTACTATTTGACTGCTTCTGAACTTCGGTTGTCTAAACAGTGGTGTTCTCTTTGGTGTATTAGTCGCACATGGGTTTATGGGTTCCACACTGACATTAATATGGATAGGATGGTTGCCTTCTCTTCCCATTCTTGGCCCTCTCATCTTCCTTTCATATGTTTCGTACAGGGTTTCCTCAATCTACTACACAGCCTGAAGATCCTCTACCTCTTCCTCGTCACTTGCCAATCCTTCCCTCGCGGCTACGGCTCTCTTCTTGGTATTCACCTTGTATTGGTAGGGTACTCCGCTACGCGTCTTTCTAGTCGTCACCATGATCTTCTTGATCTGGTCGTCATTCATCATGATTGGGTCCAAGGGTTCCTCCTTCTTTCCCTTATCTTTTCCTCCTTCCATTTCTCCTCTTTCTGTTAGTGCTTCCCCCCTTCCCCCATGCACACAGGAAAGTTTAGTTGTCTAATTCCATCGTCATTAAACCTTTGTTATATAGCAATATATTAATAGAAGTATACAATGATCGAATGTACCTTCCTCTAGGTCCGCGTAGAAACTCTTGTTCTGTTGCATTGTATGACTTCGTTGTGTCGACTGCAAACTCTGTTATAAATCCTTCGATAATATTGTCCAACCAGAAATATATTGTGCGAGTGAACTTGTTGTTCACTTGTTGTAACAGCTCAATCTGTATTGGGGTCCAATCTAGTTGTTGAATCCGGTTCATTGTGTGGTTATCCTTCAACATTAGAATCCACTCCTACAATAGATGTGGAAAATCACAGAAAAAGACTTCATGTAAATCAATAAACACGTATTTCTCAAGATATTTGTGGGGTGTTATTCTAGGGTTTCTATTGTCTTTCTGTGCAAATTCTAGATCCTTAGTTCTTAGCCAAGTTTTGATCTCTACTTTTGTGGGGTTCCACGATCTCAACATTCCCTTCTAATAACTCATTGCTCTCTGCCCTAATATTTTCTTGATCTGTATTCGATAGATCTTCGAATTATCTCCTTTACTCAATCCTCTCTTGTTCCTACCAATGGCAATGGAACCATTTGTTGGTTACTTCCCTTCTATACTGTCTGAGTTTGTATTGACCTAGGGTTCATGTCTTTCGGGTTTCCAACAAAGCCTCTAAAACTATCGTCCCTCCTGATGAACCAAAAGGAAACACAACACACATAATGTGTTGTGTAGTCTCACCTGAGATAGTTTTAATGGGTGGCTGTAAGACTCAGGTGTTTACAACCTAGGATTAGGTGCGAGATAAGAGAGATAAACATTGAACCATTTATTATAACTTGTACATGAAACATATTTTTATCCACGACTTATGCAGTAAACCTAACAGTTATTCCTTCTATATCACAACCACGTTTAATGAGCAATGTAACAACTCATTCATTAACCATAATAATAACTGTGAAGACAAGAAATATATGCATTCATTCATCACATGAAATAGATGTTACCATGTTTCACCCCCTCCCGGGCTACCTCCACAAATATTTGGCCCTCAGCTCTTTTATTATAGTCTTTCCGCATCTACAATGTCGTGCGCTTACAATTCTGCTCAGTTGGGTAAGATCTATATTAGGAAAACTAGATAGCACCAGGATCCATAGCCTATGATATAACCCTCAAGATATACCCTCCTTCCTCTCCTCTAGCTCAACAACTTATACAAAATAGATCATAAAGAAAAACATTACATATCGCATCAACTCATACGTAGCTACAATATCAACAATAATCAGAGTAATACAATAATCCATATCATAAGCCAACCCTCTATGATACCTACATATCATTATTTATATGATTTTGGCTCCTTAGTCGTTACAATATGTTGCCAAAACTCTAAACCTACTGTTGTTAGGTCTTCTTCTACATGCGCACGTGTTTTTCTTCCTTCTAGCTATCACTTTCCTCATGCATGCTTTCTTTCCCAAAATCGCCTTGCTTTTCCCCGCTTTGGCCTACCTCCAACACTTTAGTTAAAGAAATAATTAAAGTAAAAGTGTTTTTATCATTGAATTGAGTTATTCAAGGAAAGTGCTAAAATTAATTAGAATTTAATCTAAGCATGTAAATCTTAAGTGGTTGTGAGAAGTAATCTCAATTGTGAATCACTTTGGAGATTAGGTTTATATTATAAATTGTGATTATAAAATCAAGGTCAGGGTGAAGGAGGAGGACACTTGTGTGAGATCCAATTGTGAGAGACTTGTGTTGAGTAAGTCGACACAGGTGACTTTGGTGAGAGATCAAGGTTGAGACTTTTAGTGAGAGACCAAGGTCGGGGATAGGAAAGAAGGAGTTTTTCTAGTGTGGAGAGTGTAGAAGCAAAGAATGACTTTTTATTACACAAGTGTGAGGAGATCTCACTGGTTGGGTGAAGAGATTTCGTCCAAGTGTTGATGCAGAGAGGGTTGGATCATGAAGGATCCTGATTCAAGATCTTAGATAGATAGAGAAGGAATTTTATCTAGAGGTTATACAGGTCAAGGATAAGAGAGAGCAGAGTCAATCACAGGTGGCTTTCACCCGATAGAAGCCACATAAAAGGGGTGTTCCATATGAAAGTTGGAGTACAAAGTTTTCATACATGTACGTGGGTCTCATTGGAGAGAGTCACATATGTATGTGGGTTTGAATAAGGAAATGTGCATACACCTCGAAACGCATGTTGGTAGAGGGTCGTACAACAACACAAGAATTTCCAAGCTTGTCTATAGTGTATATTCTCTTAGTGGGCCATTTTCCCTATTAGAGGAGCCCTGATTTTACCTTAATAAAAGCATCTTAGGACCAATTCTCCCTCCAAGGTTTTTCCAAGGGTAGTTTACTCGAAAATATTATTGTCTTGTGTGTGAGAATTTTGGTTTCCTTGTTTATGCTTATGCTGCATGTTTAGTTGATTACTTATATGTGCTTGAATTCAATAAGTGATTTACTTGTAAATAAATGTCAGGTGCTAGGTAGGGGAAATACAACACGGTATCAGAGGATACCGAGGGTTGTTAGAGAAAATCAACATGGTATCAGAGAAAGGTTGATCTGAGAGGGAGCCTATCTTAGGATGCACAACGACATATCTATGAGATCTGAGTAACCATGGGAGAGTTTGAATTCAGATCTAGGGTTACATGAGAAGATCTATGGGATCAAGAGTGTTGAGGTGGGTGCTTGAAGGACTAAGCATAGATCCACTATATTTTGCAACAGATCTTTCAAATTTGCAGAAGATCTTAGCATATTTGTAAACTAATAGCCATAAATCAAAGGACTGATTTCTGGGAAACAATAGCACTGAAGCAGAACATGGGTTTTTGCAGGTGTACGTAGGTGTACACAGGTCACATAAGGGGAAGTCCTATACATACATGGTTTTCATTGGTGATAGTCACTTACATACGCAGGATATAGTGGTGATAGTCGTGTATAGGGACATACATGAATAGTACAGAGGCAATTTCAACAGAAAAATTATGTTGGGTGGATAACTGAGTAATGGAAGGAGGTCGAGTAGTCAACAAGGAGATCTCAAATAGGTGGATAAGGACTTTCATATAGATATATGAGCCACATAAGATCTTATAGGAGAAAATAAGGGATTTTTCTCATGTTCCTAAGTCATCCACTTAGGACCAAGGACATATTTTTTCTCAAGTGCTTGAGCTATGAAGGACAATGACTCAAGGGGATATTAGATGGTAGAAGATATTTCATCCATAGATCATAGGATAATAGATATATTGAATTCATTGAATCATAAATGGATAAAACAAGTGTGTAGGGAAGGGTTCAAGGAAATAAACAAAGGGGCAGCACAGGAGATAGCAGTGAACCAGCAAGATCAAATGATTGATCTTGAGGTTGGTAGGGCTTGGATATTTGTTGATTTTTATTCATTGGGTGAACCATTACCCCAGGACGGAAGACTATAAAATGATACAAGGGGATATTGGATCATTGATCATTGTTAGTGACAAAGAACATGGAGCAAGAGGCTCTAAAGGTTGAGAAGCTCGGAGGGAGTCATCCTTCACGTTCAAGTGGGAAGGAGAAACCTTCCACTACTACATATGACCAAATTTGCGACGGTTTTTCATTGATATTGCCACACATATCCGTTGCAATTTCCATGACAACCAATATTTTTTTTCGTCGGAATAATTTCATCGTTATATCTATGATCCAGGTGTGCGTGGAAACATCGACGAAATAAGTGCTCCACGTGTCACCACCTTCAACATTGGTTAACCCTATGCATCGTCCCAATTTCGACGAAATTAAGTCGCAATAACAACAAAGAAATGTGGAAATTACGACAAAACTTTGTCGCAATTGAGATGAACAGTTATGCCAAGCCTATAACTTACGACGTAGATGTTGAATGTGTGATGCAAAACCGTCACAACTTGCAACGAAAAACCATGGCAATATCGACGAAAAAATATCTCAAAATTAAACTTATGACGCAGATGTTGTATGTGCGACGAAAATTCGTGGCAAATTGCGACGAAATTCCATCTCTATAGCGACATTTTTGGTAAAATAGTAAAATCGTTTCCGATGAACTTTCGTCGATATTGCGACGATGGCTTTAAGTTTAGATTTTTTTTTTTACATGAAATATGGTACCCATATTGTATGTCATATTAAAATGTAATATGGTAATGTCATATTACATTGCAATATGGCATTACCATATTACATTGTAATATGGTAATGCCATACCATATTACATTGTAATATTCTAATATTCTAATATATTGTAATATATATATCCCCTACAAATAATCAAGACACTAATCAACCAAATATTGTAAGCATGTGTTATCATGAAGTTGGATTAGAAGTAAGGATACCAATATGACAATATACACAAAGAATAATTTGGAATATTACTTTC
>SNQJ01S0007524.1:159448-183733 GCA_010110895.2 Picea sitchensis | reverse complement strand
AAAAAATATGTCCAAAATTCAAATTAAAAAAATACAACAAAACTTAACAAAATGGTGAAAACCAAAGAAAAACTGAAAAGAAATGAAAAACAAAATTAAAATTTGGTATGAAAACAGTATTTAAAAAAAAAGAAAAAAAAGACCTTCATACTTAAAAAAACAAAGATAAAAAACTAAAAAAAACTAAAAATTCAATAAAATATTTTAAGAAAAACATCTAAAATAAAACATATTTGAAGAAACTAAATTAAAGAACCTTACTTTTTTTTTTTCACAAATATATACAAAAAAATCATATTTGTATATAACATTTATAACATTTATGTTATATATACACAAAACTTCTATGTAATGTTTTACATAAATTTGAATTTTTTTAATATATCAATGATTTTTTAGTTTACTTGTTATTTTTTAAGATTTTTTATATAAATTTTAATTTTAATGCATTCTAAGTTATTTTTTTAATTGTTTTTTAAATTTTGTATTAAAATTTTAATTTTAAGTTTTTTAATTTGAGGTTTTTTTTATATATATATATATTTATTTTTTAGGGTTTTTTTTCCATCTTTTTAATGATTTTTTTGGTTATAATTTTATTTTTACCTTTTATTTTTAATTTTTTTCTTATTTTCTATTATATATATAATTTTATTTTTTTTTCTTTAATTTTTTAGGTTTTTCTTCAATGATTTTTTTAATATAAATTTGTTTTTAAAATGTTTTTTTTTTGTTTTTTTTGTTTTTAATTTCAATTCTTTTTGTTCTCTTATTTTTTTTTCCTTTTTAATTTATCCAATAAAAAAGAATTATATATTTTTGGTAAATATTTAAAAATAGTGTTATTTAATTTCAATTATTTTCTATATATTGAAGTAAAGGTAAAACAATGTGTTAAATATGATATTTTCCACTATATTTAAAAAGTATGGAACCATAATTTAAATAAGGACACATAATTACATGAAAATCTTAGTTTAAAATAAATAAATGGTGTACAACATTTTTAACATTGGATTGAGTATCGAAATATGATTAAAAAAACCACCGAATAAAAATAAAAATAAAATAAAATAAAAAAAGTTTGAAAATAGATGAAAAAAACCCTTGAAAAAAAACTAAAAAATAAAAAAATGAACAATTTGAAAATAACTAAAAAAACAAGCATTTAAAAACAAAAAAGTGGAAACCTTATGTATCGAAAAATTTAAAATATCGAAAAAACACCTATAATGCGAGGGGGGTGCTACCAGTAGCACCATTTTTAAAACGGGGTAAAAAACTCGACCCCCCTAAAAACGAGAAATCTAAAGTGTTCTTGTTAAGTTGGTAACTATGTTTACCATAGAGGGCTTCAAAAGAGCTCATCTTCAATGACTCTTGATAACCGTTGTTGTAGGAAAACTCTACCAGTGGTACGTAGTCTTCCCACTTCTTAGGTTGATGCATTACATACATCCTCAACATGTCCTCTAATACTTGGTTTACCCTCTTTGTCTGTTCCTCAGTTTGAGGGTGATAGGTTGTGCTAAACAACAATTTAGTCTCAAAACTAGCCATTAAAGATTTCCAAAGGCTTGAAGTAAATTTCGTATCCCTGTCAGATATGATCTCCTTAGGCATGCCATGCAGCCTAAATATTTTTTTCATGAAAATACTAACGATATCTATTGCCTTTCAAGTTGACTCGACGAGAATGAAGTGAGCAACCTTGCTCAATTTGTCCACAACTACCATGATGACATCATTCTATTTGGCCGATTTTGGTAATCCAGTGATGGAATCCATGGAGATAGTTTCCCATTTCCATTCTGGAATTGGTAGGGGTTGCAACAACCCCGCTGGATGCTGGTGTTCTTCCTTAACCTGCTGACATTCTAGACATTTAGCCAAGTAATCAACTATGTCCTTCTTCAGTCCTGGCTAATAGAATAGTTTCTTAGTGGCTGCAATCAATTTATGATAACTAGGATGACTAGTATATGGTATTTTGTGTAGTTCATCCATCATGAACCTCTTCAAGTCATCACAATTCATGATATACAAACTACCTTTGTAAGTTAGTAGGACATCATTCAACATTTGATAACCTTCGTACTTCAGCGCCGTGGGCTCTTGTTCTAAGTACGATTTTACGGTCTCAAAGAATACATCAGTTTCTTGTGCACTCTTGACTCTTTCCCTGAAATCCGTTTCACAGGTGCTTACCGTTGCCAAGTGAATCAGTTTCACACTTCTTCTATGGGCATCAACCACCCTAATTTATTTTCCTTTAATATGTTTGATTTCAAAATAAAACCCACTAAGGAGAGCCATCCATATAGCTTGTCTAGCATTAAGTTTTGGTTGATCAAACAGGTACCTCAACCCACCATGGTCTGTCATAAGAACAAATCTTCTACCCATGAGGTAATTCCTCCACATTTTTAAAGCATTCAATATGGCAGCCAATTCTAGATCATGGGTCACATGATTGATTTCATGCTTATTTAATTTTCTGGATTCATAGAAAAATGGATGTTCTTCTTGAATAAATACTCCTTCGAGTCCTTTCTTACAGGCATATGTACACACAAGAAAGTCCTTGTTTGGGTCTGCAATCTTCAACACAGGTGCATTGGTTAGAAGGTATTTCAACTCCTGGAATCTCTCTTCACATTCTGATGTCGAAATGAATTTAACTCCCTTTTTCTGAAGGGAAGTGATTGGGAAACCAAACTTGGAAAATCCTTTTATGAACCTCCTATAGTATCTTGCTAGGCCCATAAAGGATCTGATATCAGATATGTAATGCCCCCGACCATCAACCCACTTGTCGGGCAATGCTACTACGCAGAATAACACTTACACACACACACACACACATTTAGATGAATTTAAATGACTTAAGATATTTAAATTAAACAATATAGAGTAAACACATGATTACTGCTAACATACAAAAGTAATGAAATTAACAATAATTCATAATTGCAACGGAATACATGATAATATTGCAAGCGTCACAGACATGCATTTTAATTGAAATTAAACACATGCATATACTTATCTTTGAAATGGTAGTAACTCCACCAACCACGTGTAGACCTTCCACGAACCTCCCAGCCTTAGACCACGCTACTCATCATGCTCAGCAGTGGGTCACCCCTGAGCTGGGACCAAGCTCCACCTAAGGCAAGGGAATCCTAGACTAGTCTGAGGTTATAGGAAAACTGCATAGAGCTACTGGAAAGATTATCTCCAGGAGCCTTCTTATGCCCACTACTCACAGACTCTCATTCCCCATATCCCTGTTCCACCCAGGAGTATACACCTTCATAAGAACAATCCATCAGTGCTTCAACTCCCTCTCTAGGTATCGACAATAGGCCGAATCAGGAATTCTCAGAGCTCCGTAGCTAGTGCTGGACTCTCTCTGCGAGAAAACCACTTCCCAACAGACTCTCTCACCTAGAGAGAGTTTCTCATAGGCTTGCCAACCTGCCTCTTCTACCATGGCCTTGACAACCCGCTTCCTCAACCAGTTTCAGCCCAATTCCCGTAAGGTGAGGATAACAAAAACAACAAATGGTCAATTCCACTCAGGAAACACAAAAGGTAGCAACCCAAAGACAGTTAAGGTATGAGTCGACTCTGCAAGAGCAGATAAGATGGGCTCACAGAACACACAAGTGACACGGCTCAATCCACAGGTTTTCCACTATTTTTTAGGGTACGAGATAATGAATCTACACGGAGGTCGAACACAGACTCAACGGTTCCAATAGAAGTGTATCAGCCTCTCAAGAAAACATCACAGTCTTCGGGTTTCAGAGCTGTGTGAGGCATGTAGAAATACCTTAGTTTAGACATCGAATAACATAATGGAGGAAGAACCCCCATCATGGCTCAATTCTTGAGTTAAATTGCATGTGCCTGGGCCGACATCTGCATGCACTCCATCAAGCATGTGTTCCCTTTTGCACACGTTGGATCTGTATGCGTTGCCTCTCCTAGGACTTAGGATAAATACATATTTGTCCCACAGCTTTAGAATAATAATAAAACATTACTCTCAAGGACTTAAGCCCCTAAGCTTAGCCCCTCTTTCCAAACTTTCAGCCCCTTTTCCCTTACCCACCTTGTGGAAGTTGAGTCCCCCATCACTCTTTCTTCGTGGTCGGTCTGCATGCAACGATGTTTATATATTATATTAATTATCTGCATAATTACATACACAAAATCAGTCTCTTGGCCTTTAACACTTAGGCTCTCTGGCCTAATAAACACATAAGCCCACCGACTTATATATACTTGGCTCACCAGCCTACAAAAAATGATTTACAATTCATAAACATGATTACAACAAGGTTCGTCCTTGGGGATATTACAATCCCCTCCCCTTATTTTTGCATTGTCCTCAGTGCAACCTTTACACATCATCAACAAGATTTTCAAAAATATTAAAAAAGATGCGGATATTCTTCCCGCATAACATCTTCATGTTCTCAAGTCACGTCCTCAGGATCGTACTAGGTCCACTGGACCTTTATAAGCTCTATGGCTCGATTCCTGAGCTGTTTTCTTTTTCGGTCCAATATGCGCACATGATGCACTTGCAGGAAACCTTCTTGCTCCACCTGAATCACGTTCCAATCAATTACATGATTAGCATCATGAATATATTTCTTAAGCAATGAAACATGAAATACATTATGTACAGTCATGGATGCATTTAAAGCAAGCATATATGCAACTGGTCCAATCCTTTCTAGGATTTAAAATGGCCCATAAAATCTGGCTGCCAATTTGGTGCAGTTTCACAGCTTTAGGGAACTTCTATTGTCTTTCACTTTCAGGAAAACATGATCGCCCACTTTAAACTCTCTGTTGGTTTTTTTTTTATCAGCATAACTTTTATGCCTGTCTTGGATAGCTTTCAAATTCTGCTTAATTTTTACCATCTATTCTTCCATTTCCTTGAGGAACTCTAGCCCAACTACTTCCCTATCCACTGGATTATCCCAACTTACTGGAGTATTGCACTTTCTTCCATAAAGTGCTTCAAATGGGCTCATCTTCAACGATGCTTGATACCCATTGTTGTAGGCGTATTCTACCAAATGTAGGCAGTCTTCCCATTTCGATGGTTTATCCATCACACACATCCTTAACATCTATTCTATTACTCGATTCACCCTCTTAGTCTGTCCATGAGACTCAGGGTGATAGGCTGTGATGAAGTTCAGATTCGTTCCAAACCCTTGAAACAACCCCTTCCAAAATTTAGAGGTAAATTTCGGGTCTCGATTAGACACAATTGTCTTGGGAATTTCATGCAATCGTGCCACTTCCTTCATAAAGATGTCGACAACATCCACTGCCTTGTGAGTAGTCTTTAACGGAATGCAATGGGAAACTTTTGTAATCTTATCCACTACCACCATGATTAAATCACATTTTTTTCCTGTTCTGGGCAATCCTGTGATGAAATCCATTGTCACCACTTCCCACTTCCACTCAGGAATGGATAAAGATTGTAGCAACCCTGCTGGGTGCCTATGCTTAGCTTTAACCTTCTGGCACTCCATACATCTGGCGATGTATTCAACAATCTCTTTCTTCATACCTAGCCAAAAGTAATGGCTCCTGATTGCTGCCGCAATCTTCTGATATCCAAGATGCCCAGCATAAGGCACATTATGCATTTCATGCAAAATCATACGTTTCGGGTCCTGGACATTAGGTATATAAATTTTTTTCTTGTACAGAAGTATTCTATCAGTTTCCAATTTATAATTTTTCACTTTCTGTGGCATCTTACCTTACTGTAGCTTTGCTACCAGCTCCTTGTACTGCAAATTTGTATTTGCAGCTTTCAAAATTTTTCCTTTAATATCAATTCGGTACATGCTAATGGTTGTAGCATGTAATTCATGCACTCTCCTGCTGAGTGCATCAACCACTATATTTTCCTTTCCTTTGATATGCTTGATATCAAAATCGTACTCACAGAGAAGCTACAACCACCTACTCTGTCTAGCGTTCAAGGTTGGATGATCATACAAATACTTCATAATGTTATGGTATATCCTTAGTTCGAACCTCCTTCCCATGAGGTAATGCCTCCATTTCTTTAGAGCGTGTACTATGGTTGCCAACTCTAAATCATGAGTTGCAAAGTTCCTTTCGTGGTCTTTCAACTTTCAGGATTCATAACAAATTATGAACCCATTCTGACTAAGGACTCCTCCTAGTCCTTCTTTGCATGCATCTGTACACACTACAAAGTCTTCATTCGGATCTTCAATCCTCAGGATTGGAACACTGGTTAACAATTGCTTCAATTGTTGGAAGCTTCTCTCAGAATCTTCTGTCCACTTAAATTTATTCTCCTTCCTTTGCAAGGAAGTGATATGGTGAGATATCCTCGAGAACCCTACGATAAAACTTCTGTAATAACCAGCTAGACCCATAAAGGATCTGACTTCCATCACGTTCTTTTTCGTTGACCATTCTCTGATGGCCTCAATCTTCTTGGGATCTACAACTATCCCATCCTTCGAAATAATATGCCCCAAGTAATGGATCTGCTCCTGATAAAATGAGCACTTACTCAACTTGGCATACAATTGGTTCTCTCTTAGCACCTGTAATACCATCCTCAGATGTTTTTCATGCTTTTCCTCCGAATTGGAATACACCAGAATGTCATCCAGGAAGACTATGACAAAATTGTCTAGATAGTCCTTGAATACACCATTCATCAGGCACATAAAAACAATGGGTGCATTTAACAGTCCAAACGACACCACGATGAACTCATAATGACCATACCTTATTCTAAAGGCGGTCTTTCTGATGTCTTCATCCTTTATCCTTACCTGGTGATATCCTAACTCGAGGTCTATCTTCAAAAATATCTTTTCATCCTTCAACTGATCGAAGAGGTCATCAATCCTTGGCACAGGATATTTGTTCTTTACATTTATTTTGTTCAATTGTCTGAAATTGATATACAATCTCAACGTCTCATCCTTCTTCTTCATGAACAGGATCGGGGCACCCCAAGGTGACACACTTGGGTGTATGTACCCCTTCTTTAGAAGCTCTTCAAGATGAAATTGCAGTTCTTTCAACTCCGACATACTCATTCTGTAAGGAGATTTCGACACTGGAGCTGCTCCAGGCATCAAGTTTATAGAGAAGTCAATATGTATTTTTGGAGGTATTCCGGGTACCTCCTGAAATACATATTCAAACTCTTTTAGTACTGCATGATCTCCAATACTTGACACCTTATCCTTAGGTGTTTCCTCCACATGGGCTGCAAATAATTGACAGCCTTTCCTGTAGCACTTCTTCAGCTGCATTGTTGAGATTTATCTAATAGAAACAATTCTGGGAATTCCTTGGATTGTTCTACGATTCCCCTCCTCATCCAGGAAGGTGAACACCTTGCTACGAAAATCTAGGATGGCATGGTGTTGGTCCAACCAGTCCATCCCAATTAGACAATCATAAGAATCTAAAGGAAGAATGTTCAATTCATCCTTTGTGCTCAGTCCATTCATGTCCACTGGATAGGACTTAACTAACTCAGTGACTCTTCTCTTGGTTCCTGTAGCCAGCTGCACTAACCAATACTTTTCATGTTTTCTTATTGACAAATGAAAACTTCCCACCACTCTAGGATCTATATAACTATGGCTAGCCCCTGAATCAATTAAAATAGTAAAGGGTTGGTCGTTAATCATACCTTCCACTTCAATCATGTGCGACTAGAATTCATCTTGCGTGTTGTCCAGGGATGCATAGATCCTTGGAATTCTATTGCCCATGCCTCCACTATTTCATCTTGCTGAAAATTATGGACAACTCTCACTTTTCCATTTTTGTGGGGACAATCTCTATACTTATGGTTTCCCTGACAACCCCAACACTGAATGGGCGTCTTCATTGACCTTTGTTCCCAACAATTCTTCCTTCTGCATGAAAGGAATAATTTTGCAGTTGGAAATATTTCCTCATACCAAGAAACCATGTCTCAACATTGTCCTCCTTCTTATGTTCTCCATCAAACATAGGAGGCTTAATCTTATTCATTTCTCCTTTCATTTCATCCACTCTAGACCTCCTATGCTTTCTAGTAGGATATGGACTTGAAAAACTGCATGCTTCCTTATTAGAATGCTTTTTGGAGTGACGTCGATGTCTTCTAACACTCCTTGATCTTCTTTTCTTTTGAGGGGTCCTATGACTCCCTGTTTTGCTTGAGTCACTCTCCTTTTCCAATTTATTTTCTATTCTTTCCAAACTCTTTAACAACTTTATGTTGAATTCACCTTGTTTTTGTTGAGCTTTCTTGAGCTTTCTGCTATCTGCTCAGTGAATTTGGGCATCTTTCTGCAATCTTTCACCGATTTTCATCATGTTTCCCTCCTTATGTATCTCTTCTCCATGCCCATTGGAGTTCGACCCTTCAACTCCCAAATGAACATCCATTCCTTTTGCTTCATTATTTGAATTGGAAGTAGTCTGTGCCTCTTCCATTTCTTTTGCACTCAGTGGAAATTATATTCAGTTCTGGCACCTGTTGAACTTCTGCATCACAATGTGCAGACAAACGGAATTTGTCAGGCCATTATTCCTTAACAATTCCCACAACATTTAAAAACCAACACAATTTAAGAAAAACATTCAATTTTCATGAATTTTCTAAGCTCTGCTCGGCTCTATAACAATTTCAGGCCTTATCCCTTTTCTCTTAGCCTCAACCCCTACAACCATAGGTTGTGACCAAACGCTAGAACAATAAGTGCTTAATTAGGACTTTGGGATTTTAGAGTTTCGGGTGTCAGAAGCCTTCATGATTACTTCCTTCGAATTTCGCGACTTCTAAACTTTTGACTCCTCTATCCTTTGGGCCCACAACACAGCTATCACCCACCGTGGTTGTGACACGTGGTGCACTTAGGAAGGTCCACGTCAACCCAGGTGATGTCATCCTGCCCCACTACGTCAACCTTTTTCTTCGAAACCCACTAACACATGGCACATATCCCATGTGTCCATGTCCATCCAAGTGGCGTCAACATGACCCACTACTTCAACTCTTTGGGACTTCGTAATTTCATTTTTCGAGAGTTTGTGCATCGACCTATCCCACTTCTCCTGATAGTCGAATTACTGAAATTACAATCTTCCGCGAGATCTAACGTTCATAATTCTTCTCAGATCTATGGCGTAGATCCCTTCTGGAATATCAGAGTATGGGTTCACAAAACACACAGGTGACACGAATCAATCCAGGAGGGTTTGCCACTAGTTTTCAGGGCACGAGATAAGGAATCCACATAGAGGTCGAACACAGACTCAACGGTTCTGACAGATGTGTATCGAACTCTCAAGAAAACATCACATGCTTCGGGTTTTAGAGCTGCATGAGGCATGCAGAGATCAGATGCAAAAATCCCTCAATTTAGACAACGAACTACATAATGGAGGACGAACCCCCATCACGACTCAATTATTGAGTTAAGTTGCATGTGCCTGGGCCGACACATGTTGACTATGAAGTTGCATGCACTCCATAAAGCATGTGTTCCCTTTTGCACATGTTGGATGTGTATGCGTTGCCTCTCCCAGGACTTAGGATAAAAACGTGTTTGTCACACAGCTTTAGAATAATAATAAAATATTATTCTCAAGGACTTAAGTCCCTAAGATTAGCCCCTCTTTCCAACCTATTATCTCCTCAAATAAATTGGTGGAAATTTTGCTTTTGAGGTGATAGGTTGTGGTCCAAAATTTATTCCTAAATTTTTGTAGGTAGGTTAGAGAGTTTATTTTCTGTAAATAAGCTCAGAAATAATTTTTGATTTGGTTTGGTCAAGAAAAAGTCAGAATCTTAGGTTTCGGTGGCTTAGGCGAGCCTGACACATGCTCATTAACCACCAAAAGCCTTTGTTCCCAGTAGTTAAGAGGGCAAAGAAAAAGTGCGGTTAACTACCAAAAACCTTTCAATGGGAAAAATGAAAAGCCCATGCTTTCACACGAGCCAGTTGTCAATTGGTGCAATGATGGAAACGTAACTGCCGAAATCTCATGAAGGTGGTAAGGTATGGACGTTCTGGTTATATCTATCCAAAAAATTGAGATCCTGTTGTCCTTTCAACCGCATTTGTCTTTTCAAAATTAAGACACGACGATGATACATAAATTCATGCATGTCGTCACATAGCCTCTCACCATTTCCAATCATGAGTACACAATCCATTATGACCCCATTAAATCTCAAATTTAATCTTCATTCATTATCAATTTGAATTCGGGAGTTATTGAGATAATCTTGAGTCCGTGATTCCATCAAACAAACACATTTCCAGAGATCATAATCCCATTTCTCGTGGTGATCGTCAAGCGCAGTTAGAGTCCAACAAATCGCTCTCAAGCCAATTGTCATACCAATCAAGCTAGGTCAATTCATCAGGCACAATTATCATTTACTAATGCCGAAAGTAGGGCCAGTTCTGAGGGCTGAAGTGGATGGAGTTTGGTACCTTGAGGTGCACCCTGAGGTGGCCGAGTTATTCAACCAGACTGGAGTGTATACGTATTGTGAAAAACTGTCATATTTTCATCAACATGTGTCTGAGACCTTTGCTAGCTTGTATGATGGAAGAACAACAACAGTGGGAAAAGAGCAGTTTGTGGTTGATGAGGCAGCCATAGGTGAGTTCACAGGTCTTCGAGCAGGTGATTGTTGGTTCAAATCCACGGTACCTTCAAACATTGAGTTTAGGTCCTACCGTACCTTCAAACATTGAGTTTAGGTCCTACCTAGAACCTCTGCATAAAGATATTACATGGAAAAAAGAAATACCAATGTCTTATCTGGAACCTAAATGGAAATCTCTCTTGAAGGCTATTTTTGTCTATATCACCTGTGAAGGTAGATACAACAGAGTCATGTTCTACCACTTCAAGCTTTTAAATCATTTCACAAGGAGATCTCCCATCAATTTACCATTTTACCTGCACAAAGCCCTCACGAAAAATGTCTAAACAGGTCAAGACCAAGCCCACTAAGGTGGCAAGCAGATTGTCTCATCAAGGACTCATTACTCTTATTGTCAAAGAGTCATTGAAGAAAAGGCAAGTAGATTGGAACTATTTCCTCTTTTGGAATGAATTCCAGACTGATTGGCAACATGAGGAGAAGGGTAAAAAGGATTCCACTAAGAAGACTATTAATCCTAAAAGAAGTTACAGAAAACGGAAGGGTATCTCACCACCAAGAGATCCGATAGAATCATCCTCTTTTAAAAAGAAAAGAATCAAAATAATGTTACAGTTTGAGGGTGAGGAGTCCAAGGACCCTGCTATAGGAAGTAACCCTTTAAACCTACCCTATAGTGATTCAGAGCTAGAACAAGAGTTAGCAGAGACACAGGGTAATGTACAGGCTGAACAAGTTGTAGACGATTGTTCCAACTTACCTTCACCAACTCCTCCAAAGGAACACAGTCCACCAGTGGCAAAAGCCTCTTCAAGTAAGCCTAAAGCATCTAGGGCACGAAAAATCAATAAACTCCTACAACAAGTCTATGAAATGGACGTCTTGGAAAGAGTTATTAAAAAGGATAATACAGACTTGACTAAAATAAATGTAGGTCTTTTCAAAATAAACCAAACCCTCAAAGAGAAACATGACAAGATCAAAGACAGGAACAGGGTATTGATAAGGGAGAACATGAAGCTGTACAGACAACTTAGAATTCTGAGGTTGAAATTAAAAGAGTCTCAATCACCAGCACAGGAGAAAACCAGTTTGGAGACTCTAGCTAACTTAGCTACAACCATGGTAGATACACCAGAGCCTTCCACACAACCAGTTGAAGTTCGTAGATCTACACGAACAAGGGATGCATCGTCCAAAAAACCTTGAACATTCAACAAGGAATCAAGGTAATCATTTTTGCAAATTTTGAAGTTTTCTCAAAGCTGAAGTTTCAGTGGTTTAGGCGAACAGGATGACTGTTCATTAACCAACGAAAACAGAGATTTCAGTAGTTAATCCACTCAAGAGCCTTCTAGGTTAACCACCGAAAGCCTGTCACTACCAGAATGATTGAATTTTTTCACAGGTCAAAGTTTTTTGAGTTGGAATGGTTTGAAACCTCTTCGAATGGACATTTGATGAATTGTCAAGTCATATCCAATAGCTATTTTTGATGGATAATGGAAAGAAGAGGTGTTTCAAACGTTTTTGGTACCTTTGACAAAGGCAGAAAATTAGGATGCTTACTCACATCAACAAATTCGAATTTGTATCTCTTGGAAGAATCATCACTCAACCTTGGAAGGCTATCCTACACTGCACCATTACTCTACAAGAGATGAAGACCATGAAATTTGGGATTGAACTCATTTTTGGGGATCATTCCATATCTTTTGCAAACTAAATTTTCACTTTCTATCTTTAGCATATTTGATCCATGCTTTCAGGATCTCAAAACTGCATTGTAAAGCTATAAAGCTAAAGGTAGAATAGGAACTAAGGGTTTGACATTGCAGACTTTTTTCATATTATGTACTCAAACTTCTCATTTTCATATTAGGTAATACAAGCTTCTTTTGCCATAACTTGTTCAGATTTCATCTTCTTATCTATTTTGTACTTGCACCTGGATATTAGATTCATGCTGTTATGCTTGTTTATGCCCGATAACTATCATCTTATCATTGCATTCATAAGTTAAAATTTGCAAGTATTCCAGTGATTATTGTAATTGGCCATTCATATATGCTTTATATGTGATTCTGCTGATCTAATAGTTATTTCTCCATACATACCTTTATTTATAAACTCTCTAAACATTTGTGGTTGAAATCCTTGTCCATATAAATGTGTTCATGCATGTTTTGAGTCAGAAATGATTCAGTCCTTCGACTTGATCCAAACCCACACTTATTATTGAGAAAACAATTACCAAAAGATTAAGTTACCAGGCATCTCTGACTTACAGCCTAGGAGAGTTTCTTGGAGTGCTAACAAATTGGCGCTGTTGTGGGGGAGAAGAGATTGAAGCTCAACTTCCTTGGGAGACGACATAGATCCAGGTTTGATGATAGACAAAGCCTGGACATCATTTGGGTTGTAACTATCTATCTGGCGAATCCATTGAAACGAAGTGGCTCCAAAAAGAGCTCACACCAGGGCAAACCAAGAAGACCCACTGACAACACCAGTTCCTGATCCTGAGAAGATCATCAGTAAGGGAAAATATTTACAAAGATAGGCTTCTAGATCTGCAAAGACATCAAATTTAGGTATTCAAACCGACACTTCTTCTTTCATATCTAAAAGGCCTCTATTTGAATCCCTTGCTGTTGAAACTCATAGTTCTCAGGAAATTGAAAGTTCATCTAAAATATTGAAGGTAGAGGAACCTTCACTTTCCTCTAATGTTACTGACTCTGTTCTTGAGCATGATATTTCATCCAATCTTAAATAGATAATTACAGGGTCCTCTCAGCAAAAATAAACCTCTTCTTCATCTTCTTTGAATTCCTCACCCACCAAACCTACAGAAGGTATTTTCTACACTCATACTAATCTGCCTGTTCTTGAAGATATTTTACATGATCTGTCCTCTAAGGGAGAAGAAAGTTTATCCTTGTTGCTTGGTCAGTTTTATAAGGCCTCTTATTTTTCACCCATTCCTGAAAATTCTGCTCAAAGTGAAGTGACACAACCATTTTATTTTAACTCAGTCATCCCATCTCCACCTTCATCTCCTGCAAATTCTTCTTCTGTATCAACCCCCAAGACTGCTATGGCTGCCCCTTTAACCAAGATGGAACAAATTTTGGAAAATAGGTATGCTCCACTTGTCTTGCCCAATCCTTTATTTTCTATGCCAACTGGAGATTATCAGAAATATATGCCAAAGTTTACCGGAGTGGGGGATTATACTGCTGAAGAACATATTGAAGCTTTTTATGCTTATGCTGAAAATATTAACATTTCAGAAGAAGATGTGTGGACCAGAGTTTTTCTTCAGAGTTTAGATGGCCAAGCTTGGAAATGGTTCAAAGAGCTACCAGAAAATTCAGTCACACGTATTGAATAATTAGATGAGGTATTCTTAAAACACTGGGGAGAAAGAAGAGATCTGCTATATTACATTTCTGAGTTTGGAAACTTAAGGAGAGAAGATGGAGAGTCAGTCTCAGACTTCATCAAAAGGTTTAATAGAATGTTTGGCAAGATCCCTGCAGAGATCAAGCCAAGTGATGCATCAGCAAAGATCACATTCTCTGTTGCCTTCGATCCATATTTTTGTCTAATCCTCAAAGAAAGAAGATCAGCCACACTTGCTTTAATGCAAGATGATGCCCTCGAGGTTGAATCAAACATTATGGCATCTCAGAAGCTCAAAGGAAAGGTCGAGAGAAAGAAGCCTGCTGTTGAGCCCTCTTCTTCTTCTAATAGTAAAATGGAAAAGATGGAAAAGATGTTGGACAACTTGACATCTGAAATGTCAAAATTGAAGATCCATAATCAACAACCAGCAAGGACAAAAGAGCCAAATGCTTTTGCCCCGAGAAATACGAATGCTTTCCCTTACAGAAGGAAAAATCAACAAGTCCAGATCCTTCAGAGAGACATGAATGAAGCTGATGATCAGAGAATCAGACCCCCTTTTCAAAATGCAATGTTAGAAGAAGAACAACAACCATCTCATGATGAAGTTGAAGAAGCAGATGAAATAAATTGTTTTGGTGAGGAAAATGATTCCTCCTTTTTGACACAAGTAGATTATGAAGAAGCCCTGATGGACCAACAAATTCATGAGGCAAGTATCGAAGAATCTGTCTACCTGACGGATGATTAGAAAGGTTATAATTTAAGATCCAAAAATGTTGTCCCTAAACCATTGCTCGCTGCTCCTGTGAAGAATAAAGAAGTTGCTGCTCCTACGAAGAATAAAGAAGTTGCTGCCAAGCAACCTGCTGCTCCTGTAAAACAGACCTCCTCTCCTGCAAAATAGAAGCAGAAGAAAACACAACCCCTAGCCAAGGAGCAAGTCATTCTCAAATCTCCTTCCAACGAGGTAAAAGCTTCTGATAAATCAACTTTCTCTTTTAATTTCGAATCAGAAATTCAGAAAGTAAAGATACCTATGCCATTAACCGAACTCATGAAGAATGATATCTTTAAGTCATCCATCCTAAAGTCCCTTGAGCCAAAGACCTCTTCATATGCTGATTTTATTAACCTACAAGATGACAAGCCAACAATAACTATAGGGCCTATGATAGAAGATCGAGATGATTCTTGTCCACCATTCTATATATCCCTAAATGTCCATGATAAGATCCTCCACAACTACTTGATTGATTCAGGAGCGTCACATAATCTTATGCCCAAAGAAGTGATGGATGAGCTTGGGCTTGAGGCCACCAAACCATATCATGATCTCTTCTCTTTTGACTCTAGGAAAGTTAGATGCCTTGGCCTCATAAAAGAACTTGTTATAAACCTTTCCCAATTGCCAATGAGAAGCATGGTAATGGATGTGGTGGTTGCTGATATCCCACCCAAGTTTGGGCTCCTCTTGTCTCGTCCATGGAGAAAAAGGTTAGGAGGTACCTTGCATATGTATATTTCGTATGCTACGATTCCGATGTTTGGAGGAGAGCTAAAAAGACTTTACAGAGAGAATAAACTTGCCTACATCATCAGCGATGCAAAAAATTCTGTAAATCATCCTATTTATGTTGTGGATACAGATTTTGGCTCGTGCATTCTTCAAATAGATGATTCTCAATAAAATCATATGTAGCTTGTGAAGCCCACTGAACAACAAACTGATGATAAGAACGTTTCAGTTTGGACCATGTATTTTGATGGGGCCAATACCAA
The DNA here is from genome assembly GCA_010110895.2 of Picea sitchensis. Taxonomy (NCBI): domain Eukaryota; kingdom Viridiplantae; phylum Streptophyta; class Pinopsida; order Pinales; family Pinaceae; genus Picea; species Picea sitchensis. The sequence continues at coordinate 167,820 of SNQJ01S0007524.1, read as the reverse complement.
AGATTCAGCAGGTGCAGGGGTAGTTTTGATTTCTCCTTCAAAGGAGACTATACATTTGTCTTTTAAGATCGATTTCAGAACTACTAAAGACATAGCAGAGTATGATGCCTTGCTGTTGGGATTAAATTCAGCTAAGGAGATGGGGATAAAAGGTTTAAAGGTGTTCGGAGATGCGGATCTCATCATACAACAAGTAAACAATACGTTCCAAGCAAAGCATGTCAGATTGAAAGCCTATAGGGATGAGGTATGGAAAGTAAGAGATTCTTTTTCCATTTTTGACATTTCTTATATACCCAGGGATATGAATCATCTTGCTAATTCCCTTGCTGTTTCAGCCAGCATGTTTATTCCTCCCATGCCCCCCATGCTCAATTATGAAATCCAAGTCAAATATAGACCATCTTTACCTGACAATATTAAATACTGGAAATTTTTTGAGGATGATGATGAAATTAATAGATTTCTTCAAGTGGTAGATTAATTTTCTGATATGCACGTTGACCAGCAGAATCTAAATGTAGAGGAATCCTAGAAGCCTAAGCTAAAACAAAAATCGGTTCAGCATGATATTGTTCAGCTACCTAACAAATATATACCTTGAGGTTTGGTACCTCTTGAAATTTTTTTTGATCACAATGATGTCCCCTACAAGCCAGACAAAAAGGAGAAATATCTTGTTGTTCATGAGCACAACATAGGGGGCAAAAGCCAACCTAAATTCATAAATATGTCCTCTGAATTGACTGCCGATCTGAAGTCTGAATATTGCAGCGTTTTGAAAGAATTTTCTGATGTTTTTTCTTGGAAATATAGTGATCTGAAGACTTATGACCCTGATATTATTCAACACAAGATCCCTCTTGAGAAAGACACCATCCCTTTCAAACAAAAGCTCATAACTATCAGTCCTCTTCTTTTGCCTGTGATTGAAAGAGAAATCAAAAAGCTTCTTGATGCTAATATCATAATCCCTTTGAGATACTCCAAATGGATTGCAAATCTAGTAATAGTGAGAAAGAAAAATGGCGAGGTCAGGTTATGTGTGGACTTTAGAAACCTAAACAGATGCTCAAAGAAAGACAACTATCCCCTACCTAAGATGGAACATTTGCTGCAAAGGATTTCAGGGGCTACTGTCATGTCTTTCATAGATGGTTTTTCCGGCTATAACCAGATTTCTGTCCATCCTGATGACCAAGAGAAGACTGCATTTACTACTCCCTGGCGTACCTTTATGTACGCCAAAATGTCATCCAGATTAATGAATGTCGGGGCCACGTTTCAAAGGGCCRTGGACATAGCTTTCGTGGGTGAGAAGGACAAGTTTGTCCTCATATATCTTGATGACATCATAGTTTATTCCAGCAGTCACGAGGAGCATCTAAAGCATTTAAAAAGAGTGTTTTTGAAATGCAGGCAGTTCAGAATCTCGTTGWATCCCAAAAAGTCCCATTTTTCTCTCARKAAAGGTAATCTCTTAGGCCACATTGTCTCAGTAGAAGGTGTAAACATTGATCCAACTCGGGTGGAAGCAATTCAGAGGCTGTCCTTGCCAAGGTCAAAAAAGGATATTCAATCGTTGCTCGGTAAGATTAATTTTGTTAGAAGATTTGTGACAAATTTTGACGAGTTAGTAAAACACATAACATGTATGCTGAAAAAGGTTTGTGAGATAAAATGGACAGACAACACAAGGAATTCATTTCAAGATATCAAACAGGCTATCATGGAATCCCCGACTGTGGTCAGTCTGGATTACAGCAAGATGTTCTACATTTTTTCCTTTGCTTCTTATGACACAGTGGCAACAATCCTGCTACATAAAGATGATGACAATATGGATCACCCAGTTGCTTTCTTCAGAAAAACACTCAGAGATGTTGAACTAAGGTATGATCCTATTGAAAAACAAGCCTATGCTCTCATAAAATCTTTAAAATCTTTTAGAATTTATATCCTCCACTCAAAAGTCATTGCATATGTTCCTTCACCCTCCGTGAAAGATGTTTTGACTCAGCTTGATATTGATGGAAAGAGAGCTAAATGGATTGCAAAGTTGATTGAGTTCAACATTGAAGTAAAGACCACCAAATTGGTAAAAGGCCAAGGCCTTGCTAAGATTTTAATGGAGGAAAATCATGAGCTGCTGGACATAAATTTCATAGGAGAAAATTCAGTGAATTTGCAGACGGAGCTGGCAGCAAATGGACAGCATAGAAATCAACAAGTGGCAGAGCACTTGTCTTCTTGTGAATGGTACTCAGGTATTATACATTTTTTGCAAAAGCTAGAAGTTCCTCTTGAACTCAGTATGACTCAAGCTCGATCCCTTAAGCTCAGAGCCATCAAATTCTGCATTTGCAATAATCTGTTATATTGTAAAGACCCTGCTGGTTTGCTTCTTAGATGTTTAGACAAAGAAGAGTCAGTGGAAGTTACACATTAGTTTCATTCAAGTGTTTGTGGAGGTCATCATTACTGGAATACCACTGTTCATAAAATTCTAAGGGTTGGATACTATTGACCTTTCCTTTTCTCAGATGTGTGTGCCTTCGTCAAAGCTTGTGACAAATGTCAAAGATTTACAAAAAAACAACAGCTAAAATATTTGCCCCTGAGACCTATAGTAGTGAATGGCCCTTTTCAGCAGTGGGGTTTAGATTTTATAGGTGAGACAAAGCCTTTGTCTACTAGTCAACATAAGTGGATCTTAGTAGCCACAGATTATTTTACAAAATGGATAGAGGAAATTCCCACCCGGAATGCCACTCACCAGGTTGTCATGAAGTTTCTTTATGAAAATATCTTGAGCAGATTCGGCTGTCCCAAAAGGCTGGTAACTGATAATGCAACATCGTTCAAAGAAGAGGCATTGGTAGACATGTGTGAATCAATGGGCATCTAGTTGGTACATTAGACCCCCTACTACCCTCAAGGTAATGGCCTGGCCGAATCATCCAATAAGAGCTTAATCAAAATCATCAGAAAACTGTTAGAGGAAAAAAAAAGGAATTGGGATTCTAAACTGAAATTTGCTCTGTGGGTAGACAGAGTAACTATCAAAAAGTCCATAGGAACCTCTCCATTCAAATTGGTCCATGGGATTGATGCCATTTTTCCTGTTCAGTTAATTCTACCAGTGGCTAGATTCTTTCAGGAAGAGAAAACCGAGTCAAATGATATGGTAAGAAGAATGCTTGATTATGTGGAACTACAGCAGGCCCATGAACAGTTAGTGGACAGATCAGAGGCTCATCAAAATAAGATCAAAGATACTTTTGACAGAAAGGCAAAGGTGGATAATTTTCAGGTTGGTGACTGGGTTCTAAAATGGGATGCTCTTAGACAGGATAAAGGCAAGCATAACAAGTTCGATTCTTTGTGGACCGGTCCTTTCATGATAAACCAAGTATGGAATAACAACACATTCATTCTGCATAATCTCGGAGGTGAAGAAATGTTCGGTGGCCCAGTAAACGAGCGATTTTTGAAACTCTATTTTGTCTAAGGCTATGAAGCTTGGACACTGTAATTTTAGTTTTAGTCTTTATTTTTACAGAATAACTCCATGCCCAATGGAAACACTAGCAGATAGTTTTTAGTTTTCTTTTCAAGAAAGGCATTGGTTCTATGGTTCTTGAAACCTCACAGGGAGGCGTTCATCCCCAATAGGAGCCAGTTTTATCTCCTCAAATAAATTGGTGGAAATTTTTATTTTGAGGTGATAGGTTGTGGTCCAAAATTTATTCCTAAATTTTTGTAGGTAGGTTAGAGAGTCTATTTTCTGTAAATAAGCTCAGAAAGAAATTTTGATTTGGTTTGGTCAAGCAAAAGTCAGAAACTCAGGTTTTGGTGGTTTAGGCCAGATTGAAACGTGCCTATTAAGCACTGAAAGCCTTTGTTCCCGGTAGTTAAGAGGGCAAAGCAAAAGTGCAGTTAACTACCGAAAACCTTTCAACGGGAAAAATGAAAAGCCCGTGCTTTCGCACGAGCCAGTTGTCAATTGGCGCAGTGATAGAAACGTAACCACCGAAAGGTCATGAAGGTGGTAAGGTATGCACGTTCTGGTTATATCTATCCAAAAAATTGAGATCTTATTGTCCTTTCAACCGCATTTGTCTTTTCAAAATTAAGACACGACGATGATACATAAATTCATGTATGTTGTCACGTAGCCTCTCACCATTTCCAGTCACGAGTACACAATCCATTATGACCCCATTAAATATCTCATTTAATCTTCATTCATCATCAATTTGAATTCGGGAGTTATTGAGATAATCTTGAGTCTGTGATTTCATCAAACAAACAGATTTCTAGAGATCATAATCCTGTTTCTCATGGTGATCGTCAAGCATAGTTAGAGTCCAACAAATCACTCTCAAGACAATTGTCATACCAATCAAGTTAGGTCGATTCATCAGGTACAGTCAAAATTTACTAATGCCGAAAGAAGGGCCAGTTCTGAGGGCTGAAGTGGATGGACTTTGGTACCTTGAGGCGCACCCTGAGGTGGTCGAGTTCTTCAAGTAGACTAGAGTGTATACCTATTGTGAAAAACTATCAGATTTTCATCAACAGGTGTCCGAGACTTTTTCTAGCTCGTATGATGGAAGAAAAACAATAGTGGGAAAGGAACAGTTTGTGGTTGATGAGGCAGCCATAGMTGAGTTCACAGGTCTTCCCAGAACAGGTGATTGTTGGTTCAAATCAACGGTACCTTCAAACATTGAGTTTAGGTCCTACCTACAGCCTCTGCATAAAGATATTACATGGAAAAAAGAAATACCAATGTCTTATCTGGAACTTAAATGGCAATCTCTCTTGAAGTCTATCTTTGTCTATATCACCTATGAAGGTAGATACAACAGAGTCATGTTCTACCACTTCAATCTTTTAAATCATTTCACAGGGAGATCTCCCATCAATTTACCATTTTACCTGCACAAATCCCTCACGAAAATGTCTAAACAGGTCAAGGCCAAGCCCACTAAGGTGGCAAGAAGATTGTCTTATCAAGGATTCATTACTCTTATTGTCAGAGAGTCATTGAAGAAAAGGCAGGTAGATTGTAACTATTTCCTCTTCTGGAATGAATTCCAGACTGATTGGCAACAACAGGAGAAGGGTAAAAAGGTTGCCACTAAGAAGACTATTACTCCTAAAAGAAGTCACAGAAAATGGAAGGGTATCTCACCACCAAGAGATCCAATAGAATCATCCTCTGTTAAAAAGAAAAGAATCAAAATAAAGTTACAGTTTGAGGGTGAGCAGTCCAAGGACCCTGCTACAGGAAGTAACCCTTTAAACCTACACTATAGTGATTCAGAGCCAGAACAAGAGTTAGCAGAGACACAGGGTAATGTACAGGCTAGACAAGTTGCAGACGATTGTTCCAACTTACCTTCACCAACTTTTCCAGAGGCACATAGTCCACCAGTGGCAAAAGCCTCTTCAAGTAAGCCTAAAGCATCTAGGGCACATAAAATCAATAAAATCCTGCAACAAGTCTATGAAATGGAAGTCTTGGAAAGAGTTATTAAAAAGGCTAATACAGACTTGACTGAAAGAAATGCAGAGATTTTCAAAATAAACCAAACCCTCAAAGAGAAGCATGACAAGATCAAAGACAGGAACAGGGTATTGATAAGGGAGAACATGAAGTTGTACAGACAACTTAGAATTCTGAGGTTGAAATTAAAAGAGTCTCAATCACCAGCACAGGATAAAACTGGTTTGGAGACTCTAACTAACTTAGCTACAACCATGGTAGATACACTAGATCCTTCCACACAACCAGTTGAAGTTCGCAGATCTGCACGAACAAGGGTTGCATCATCCAAAAAACCTTGAACATTCAACAAGGAATCAAGGTAATCATTTTTGCAAATTTTGAAGTTTTCTCAAAGCTGAAGTTTCAGTGGTTTAGGTGAACAGGATGACTATTCATTAACCACTGAAAATAGATCTTTCGGTACTTAATCCACTCAGGAGCCTTCTAGGTTAACCACCGAAATCCTGTCACTACCAGAATGATTGAATTTTTGCACATGTCGAAGTTTTTTGAGTTGGAATGGTTTGAAACCTCTTCGAATGGACATTTGATGAATTGTCAAGTCAGATCCAATAGCTATTTTTGATGGATAATGGAAAGAAGAGGTGTTTCAAACGTTTTTGGTAGCTTTGACAAAGGCAGAAAATCAGGATGCTTACTCACATCAACAAATTCGAATTTGTATCTCTTGGAAGAGTCATTACTCAGCCTTGGAAGGCTATCCTGCACTACACCATTACTCTACAAGAGATGAAGACCATGAAATTTGGGATTGACCTCATTTTTGGGGATCATTCCATATCGTTTTCAAACTAAATTTTGACTTTCTATATTTAGCATATTTGATCCATGCTTTCAGGATCTCAAAACTGCATTGTAAAGCTATAAAGCTAAAGGTAGAATAGGAACTAAGGCTTCGACTTTGGAGACTTTTTTCATATTATGTACTCAAACTTCTCATTTTCATATTAAGTAATACAAGCTTCTTTTTCCATAACTTGTTCATATTTCATCTTCTTATCTATTCTATACTTGCACCTGGATATTATATTCATGCTGTTATGCTTGTTTATGCCCGATAACTGTCATCTTATCATTGCATTCATAAGTTAAACTTTGCAAGTATTCTGGTGATTATTGTAATTGGCCATTCATATATTCTTTATATGTGATTCTGCTGATATAATAGTTATTTCTCCATACATCCCTTTATTTATAAACTCTCTGAACATTTGTGGTTGAAAGCCTTGTCCATCTAAATGTGTTCATGCATGTTTTGAGTCATAAATGATTCAGTCCTCCGACTTGATCCAAACCCACACTTATTATTGAGAAAATAGTTACCAAAAGATTAAGTTACCAGGCATATCTGACTTACAGCCTAGGAGAGTTTCCTGGAGTGCTAACACAACCTTTCCTCCCCTTTTCCCTTACCCACCTTATGGAAGCTTAGTCCCCCATCACTCTTTCTTTTTGGTTGGTCTGCATGCAACGGTGTTTATATATTATATTAATGATCTGCATAATTACATATACAAAATCATGATCTTGGCGTTTAACACTTAGGATCTATGGCCTAATAAACACATAAACCCACCAACTTATATATACTTGGCTCACCAGCCTACAAAACATGATTTACAATTCATAAACATGATTATAACAGGGTTCGTCCTTGGGGATATTACAAGATACATCCTTTGGGGTAGGCCAATCCATAATTTATTTGATCTTGTTAGGATCAAGTGCCACCCCTTCTTTAGAAAGAACATGGCCTAAGTAATGGACTTGTTTCTGGAAAAAGTCACACTTACTAAAATTAGCATAGAGTTGATGTTCTCTTAGTACTTGAAGCACTAACTTGAGATGTTCTTCATGCTCTTCCCTATTCTTAGAATAGATTAGGATATCATGAATGAAAACCAATACAAATCTATTTAAGAATTTACTGAGTACATTATTCATTAAGAACATAAAAGTGGTTGGTGCATTGGCTCTCCTCACTTTGTAGTTTTAACCTTCGGGGAGTTTGATGTTATAGCATATCTATTCTCTCAAAGTAGGACTTCATCAAATTTACCTCGACGTATATCCAATGGATAAGGGGGCTCCTGAATACTCTTGAATCAATGGCTTGCATTACTTCACGATAACTAAATAGATCAAGGTTTAGTGGTGGGGTAAGTCTATATGCCCCTGATAAGGAAACCGCTAGGTGCCAGTCATCCTTGTGGGTAACCATAACCATCAATTTCCTTCAGCCAGTTTATAAACGGTATGGTTGAAATACCCTGGAGCTCCAAATTCCTGTAGTTCCCAAGTTAGAAGCCTTAACTTCTTTCGGGCCTAACATAGGGTAACCAAAACTTGGTCACATGGGCCCTTCAGAAATTCTTAACGGATATGCCCTAATTCCTTTAGTTGTAAATGGGTTAAGGACATGGGCATGAGCCCTCAGTCATATGGTGAAGAGTGTAAAGGAGGTTCCCTCCTTCCATCGGGTTCAAACTTGGTATTTCTATGGAGGTAAATTCAAGAGGTAAATAAGACTTAAACATTCCAATAAACCCTACCCTGACACTCTTGTAGACTTACGTCCCACAACCCTCTAAATGTTAAGTTGAGGAAATAAAACGACCATTCAAAAGCATGAGTTCACAAAGGCAATACATAACTCTATATTAATCATTCAGTACATAAATCATTCATAGTCAGATAAATATATGTATTCAACCATCATTTCCATTTCAATACACAGAGTATGAAGATACTTATCAGAAACCAGAGTTTGTGAAGTGACTGTTGAAAGGGGTGT
>SNQJ01S0007524.1:147386-158583 GCA_010110895.2 Picea sitchensis | reverse complement strand
CCTCAATGTTTTGTCTATCGATGTGCTCTGTATGTATAGAAGTAAACAAAAATGGATATGCTTGTTTCATGGCATCCTTCATTTCTCATGTAGCCTCATCTGGGCCAAAGTGTTTCCACTGCACCTTGACCTGTGCAATGGTTCTTTTCCTGACTGGGGTCTCCTTATTTTCTATTATGCATTGATGTTCTGGTAGGAATTCTCCCTCTGGTTCCACTTGAATCACAGACCAGACAATAATTGTTGGTACATTTACATGAAGAGTGTGATTTTCATTGATGGAAAGAACAACACCGATGATGGAAAATAGGAAAGAAACGATGATAGCACCGAGAATGGATAGACTATGACAATGTGGGGGTTTGGAGCAGCTTGCTTGTGATGCTAGTACTTCATGGTGTTGCTTCTTGCATTGTTGGTGTGGTATGATGTGATATGATTCTATGGAGCACTTTAGTATTTTACATGCCTATTTACTCTCATGATGGAGCTTAATGAAATAGACAATGGATTCCATGGAAAACTCACTTACTTTCCACTGAATGCATGATACTCGATGTGTGTAGGAGAGCACCCTGATATGCGACATGTATATTGAGATCCTATGATGATCCTTGATGTGTTATACAATGGATTTTGTAGAGAACTTACCTCCTTTGGACTTCTTTCATATTACTTGTTGTTTTGGTGGAGCTACATAGGCCTTCAAGCAACATTAACATGATTGGGGGAATCATATACTATTGGTGAGGGAGCCCTGAGGTTATTCATGTGTATTATACTTTCATAATGATATTAAAACAATAGGCGCTCATCTCCTTGGCATACTTTGGATCACCTTGGGGGTTTGATGAGGATTTTAGTGATGATATTCTATTGGAATCTTGTGATGAAGCACCCTAACTCTTGGAGTGTCTATTGTACACCTACAATGATACTTGATGAGATAGACAACTATTCTTGCAAAACACTCACTTCCTTTATGCATTTTTCAACAACTTAGGTTTTCAAGGGTTGGTTTTGGCACGGTTGATGGATCAATCTATTGGACAGAGCGCCCTAGGATATTTGGTGTTTATTATGGTCCTATGGTCATACTTAATGGAATATACATTTCATGATGGTGAGCGCTCTCCTCTTTCTTGGATTTCCAAAAATTGACATAGCTTTTAGATGTTTCTCAATACATTGGTGATGATGGTCGATATGGAATTTGGTGGTGAGGGTGCCTTGGAATTTGAGGCGTCTATACGACTGACTGTAACTGCTAGAGAAGAATGGGATACTCAGCATAACCACCATAGAATAGGAAGGGTTGCAATTTTTTTTGGGAGAGGATTTTGAAGGGTCGTGTTTTTTCATTGGGCACAGGACTTGGAGGAGTGGTAACCTTTTTTATCTGAGGGAGGATAGATATGGGGTGAGTTTTTTGATCGTGTGTGAACTCAAAAGGGTCATTTTTTTACTCCTACATAGAAGGGTCACATTCTCACAGAGAAGAGTCACACCATTTTTCTTCTTACACAGAAGGGTCACACTGTCTCTCAGAAGGGTCACACTCTTTTCTTGCATACATAGAAGGGTCGCACTCTTTCACAGAAGGGTCACACTTTTTCTTTCTTACACAGATGGGTCACGTTTTTCATCAGGAGTGAACTCAGAAGGGTCACATCTGAGTAGGATCACATTCTTACACAGATGGGTCATGTTTTTCATCAGGAATGGACTCAGAAGGGTCGCATTCAGACACAAATGGGTTGCATTTTTCATCGGGAGTGGACTCAGAAGGGTTTCATCTGAGAAGGGTCGCATTCAGACACAGATGAGTCATGATTTTGAAGGAAAAATGCATTACAAGAGGAGAGACATGAGTTTTTTGTCTATATAGTCATTCATGCACTTAGAAGGGGTTATAGGAGCTGAAGAGAACATAAGAGGCACAACATATAGAATGTAGATGAATTGCAAAGAAATACATTTAGAAGAAAATATGAACAAAAGAGTGCAGTGGAGTCGGAGAGCATAGAAGCATAAATATGCAGAAGTGGAACAAAGCATAGAAGTTGAAGAAGGCATATGAGACATTAAGCCGTGACAGATCAGATCAAAGACAGATAAAGTAAGTAAGTTTTGTAAGATTCAATTAGGGTGGTAGGGTGGTGCTAGGGAGGATTGTATTCTTCTAAATTCTAGTTGGTGCTAGAAGATATTCTGGGAGTTGGTGCTTACATCTAGTAGGTGCTAGGGAAACTTGAGAGTTGGTGCTCTCTACATGTTGTAGCTTGCTATCAAAGGTTGTAGCCTCATATTTGATTTGGTGCTCAAATACTATGATGTACATGAAAGTTGGAGCTTTATTGACATCCAAAGAAGAAGAAGAGGTTTTCTCCCTTTATGGGATTCCTCATGAAAATCAGTGTCTCTGTGTATTTTGTGTGATTGATCAAATATTATATATATATGAAACACATTTAATAATAATCTAGAATGATTCAAAAAAGATCAAGAAAATTTTCAAGATTATATATATATATATATACAACTAATTCACCCCCCCTTCTCAATTATATTTCCATCAATAATATGATTAGAATCATGTACATATTTCTTTAATAATGAAACATGGAAAACACCATGTTCCTTCACTATGGGAGGGAGTGCTATCCTATAGGCTATGGGTCCCACTCTATCCAAACTTTCAAAGGGTCCACAATACCGAGGTGCCATCTTGGCACAAGCTCCCATCCTCAAGGAGATTTTCCTGGGTCTAACTCAGAGATACACACGATCCCCTGTTTTGAACTCTCTAGGATTCCTCTTTCTGTCTGCATAGATTTTTTGTCTATCCTGAGCTATTTTCAGATTTTGTTTTATCTGAATTACTTGTTGTTCCATTTCTTTTAGCATGTATGTCCCGATTTTAATTCTATCTACTGTATTATTCCATCTAATTGGAATCTTTCACTGTCTACCATAGAGGGCTTCAAAAGGGCTCATCTTCAATTAATATTGATAGCCATTGTTTTAGGAAAAATCTACTAGTGGTAGGTAGTCTTCCCACTTCTTAGGTTGATGCATTGCATGCATCCTCAACATTTTCTTTAATACTTGGTTTACCCTCTCTGTTTGTCCATAAATTTGAGGGTCATAGGTTGTGCTAAATAACAATTTAGTCTCAAAACCAACCATTAAATATTTCCAAGAACTTGAAGTAAATTTCGTAACTCTGACATATATGATCTACTTAGGCATGTCATGCAGCCTAAATATTTATTTCATGAAAATACTGGCAATATCTATTTCCTTGCAAGTTGACTTAACGTGAATGAATTGAGTAGCCTTGCTCAATTTGTCCACAACTACCATGATGGCATCATTATGTTTGGGCGATTTTGGTAATCCGGTGATGAAATCCATGGATATGGTTTCCCATTTCCATTCTAGAATTGGTAGGGGTTGCAATAATCTTGTTGGATGTCGGTGTTCTGCCTTAACCTGCTGGAATTCTAGACATTTAGCTAAGTAATCAACTATGTCCTTCTTCAACCCTGGCCAATAGAACAATTTCGTAGTGGTCTTAATCATTTTATGATAACTGAGATCACCGGTATATGGTATTTTGTGTAGTTCATCCATCATGAACCTCTTCAAGTCATCACAATTCGGGATAGACAACCTACCTTTCTAACTTAGAAGGATGTCATTCAACATTTGATAAACTTCATACTTTAGCCCCGTGAGCTCTTGTTCTAAGTACAATTTTATAGTCTCAAAGAATACATCGGTTTCTTTTCCACTCTTCACTCTCTCCCTGACATCCGTTTCACAGGTGCTTACCGCTTCTAGGTGAATCACTTTCATACTTCTGCTAAGGTCATCATCCACCCTATTTTATTTTCCTTTAATGTGTTTGATTTCAAAATAAAACTCACTAAGGAGATCCATCCATATAGCTTGTCTAGAATTAAGTTTTGGTTGATCAAACAAATACCTCAACCCACCATGGTCTGTCATAAGCACAAATATTCTACCAGGAGGTAATTCCTCCACATCTTTAAAGCATGCACTATGGAAGCCAATTCTAGATCATGGGTCACATAATTGATATCATGCTTATTCAATTTTCTAGATTCATAGCAAATTACATGTTCTTCTTGCATAATGAATCCTCCGAGTCCTTCCTTCTAGGCATCTGTACACACAAGGAAGTCCTTTTTTTGGGTATGTAATATTTAGCACATGTGCATTGGTTAGAAGGTATTTCAGCTGTTGGAATCTCTCTTCACATTCTTATGTCCAAATGAATTTAATTCCCTTTTTCTGAAGGGAAGTGATTGGGAAACTGATCTTAGAAAATCCTTCTGTGAACCTCCTATAGTATAATAATAGGACCACAAAGGATATGATATCAGATACATCATTTGGGGTAGGCCAATCCATAATGGATTTGATCTTGTCAGGATCAACTGCCACCCCTTCTTCACAAATAACATGGCCTAAGTAATGGACTTGTTTCTAAAAAAAGTCACACTTACTAAACTTAGCATAGAGATGATGTTCTCTTAGTACTTGAAGCACTAACTTGAGATGTTCATCATTCGCTTCCCTATTCTTAGAATAGATTAAGATATCATCAATGAAAACCAATACAAATCTGTCTAAGAATTTACTGAGTAGATTATTCATTAAGAACATAAAAGTGGTTGGTGCATTGGTTAGCACGAATGGCACTAACACACATTCATAGTGACCATATATTGTCCTAAAGGTTGTTTTGTGGATGTCTTCATCCTTAATTCAGACCTAATGGTATCCATACCTCAAGTCAATCTTGGAGAAAATTGTATCACCCCTTAATTAGTGAAACAAGTAATCGATCCTTGGCAAGGGATTCTTATTATTTATGGTCATCTTATTGAGTTTCCTATAGTATATGCACAACATAAGTGTGTCATCCTTTTTTTTCACAAAAAAGGTTGGTGCTCCCCATGGAGACACACTAGGCCGAATGTAGCCTTTGTCCATAATTTCATTTAGTTGTAGTTTGAGCTCAACCAGCTCTGGTGTACTCATTCTATAGGGTGTTCTAGAAACTAGCACTGCTCTTGGTGCAAGGTCTATTGAAAAGTCAATATCTTTTCTTGGAGGTAGACCCAGTACCCCTTCTGGGAATACATATTTATACTCTCTCGATATGGGATGGTCCTCTAGGCTTGATTTTTTGTTCTCAACATAGTCCAACACTTGTGTTACAAATGAAGGACAATATTTTCTGCAATACTTATTCACTTGAAGGGTTGATATTTGTCTCACTAAGACATGATTTTGAATCCCTTGTAGGGTTCCCTTTCTCCCTTCTTCATTTTCACACTCCAAAGTTTTATTGTAACAATCCAACTTGGTTTTATGGGAAGCCATCCAGTCGATGCCAATAAATAGGTCATAAGATCTTAAGGGAAGTATGTTTAGGTTCTCTTGAGTGGGAAATCCACTCATAATGAATTGGCATGCTGGTATGACCCCTGTTACTTTTCTTTTGGTTCCAGTGGCTAGTCTTACCAACCATGATTTAACATGTTTAACTTGTTGCAATTTACATTTGTCAATAGTTTCATGGGCAACATAACTCAAATTATAACCAAGGTCAATTAAAATGGAAACTATATGGTTGACAATCATACCTTCCATCTCCACCACTGAAGCTTGGTGGTCGACTTGTTTATTATCCAAGGCTGCATAAATCCGTGGCATTCTCCTAGCCACATCATTGAGTGTTGTAGCCTCTTGGATGTTGTAGACCTCCTATTGTTATGTTTCCTATATGGGAAGTCTCTCAACATATGTTTCCAAGGGTTCTCTCTTTGTGTTATAAGTCTTACATGGGGTTGCTCCAAAGGGTTTATTTCCACTCTAAGAGGTGAAATTTTGTTGGTATACACTTTTAGTAGGAAGTTTCATCTTAGAACCTTTCCCATAGCTCTTGAATCTTGAGGGTTTAAACCCATTTTTCCTAAACCCTGAACTACTCTTCTTCTTCCAGTCCTCATGAGGTTATATCTTTTTCTTGAACTACTCATAGAAATACCTTGCCTTCCAGATAGTGTATTTTAAGTTATTTGGCTCATCAAATTCAATCCTATCCCAGAAGGACTAAGGTAGTCCAATAATAAATAGTTGCATCTTTAATTTTTCATCTTTGATGTGGGGCACATACCTTATCAGCTCAAGGAATTTATTGATATATTCCTCTATGGTGAGTTGTCCCAACTAGAGTTCTTAGAACTCCTTGGTCTTCCCATCAAATTATTTCTCTGAAAGATACTTCTTTTTTGAAGTATTTCTTAAATTTTTTCCATGAAAAGTCCTCATGTATTCGTTTCACATTCCTAATTTCCTCCCACCAAATGGAGGCCTTTCCATTCAAGTTAAATATGGTTATTCAAACCTTTAAATTTTCAGAGTAGTCATGGAATCTGAAGTACTTCTTTAATCCAAGAAACCAAACTTGTGCCTCTTCCCCCTTCTTAATTTCTCCATTGAAGGTGGGTGGTTTGGATTTCTTTAACTATTCAGGGTCATGACTCTTAGAATGCTTCCTCTTCTTTCTTTTCCTCTGGGAATGTGAACCAGTTTTTCTACTAGAGGATTCCTTGGAGTTGTCAGTTTCCTCACCAGAGGATTCTTTCGATGAGTGTCTCTTGGCTCCACGTTGGGCCTTATTTGAGGTGCTCCTCATTGTGTGACCACTTTCAGGGCCATTCTTTCATATCTCAGGTGGACTATGGGTTTTCTTCATATGATGTTTTCCCACATGACTGGTTGTTGGTCCATGTTGCAACTCCCTTTGTATATCTGACAAGATTTGCAGCAAGACTACTTTAATTTCAGTTTGCTTTTCCTTCTTTTTTATCAATCTTTCATTACCATCCTTACAACTCTATAATTCTGCCATGAGGCTTCTTACAGTTTCAACCATATCCAAAGGGATTTCCACTGCCCTCCTTTCAGATTCTTCCTCTCTATTATGGCATATTTCCCCCAATTGATGATGTGTCACCATCCTTTATGTTGTAGTTTTCTTGTGGTCCACTAACTTCTTGAGTGTTGATAAAACATTTTTTGTTAGTTAATGAACTTCTAGTTTATTTACAACACCCAATTCAGATTTTTCGAAACATATACAACAACATAAGGTTCCATTTATTTCTTCAGAAAAGGTTTAACTAAGACTCCTAAGAATGGGGTAAGATAGGGTTTCATCCCTAAAATTTCTTTAAACAATATTTTATTTAAATAAGATTTTTAAGCAACTTGTTCATGATCCCAAGCAGGCCAAGTGTAGTAACCATGATTTGATACCAATTTGTAACACACCTGACCCCTAAGTACCCTTTCTAGGGATGGGGCATTAAAACTTTTCTTACTCAAATCATCTTGAATCATCTCTCCAATATGATTCATCCTCTTATACTCGCTTGTATCTTTCTAATGACCGTTACTAGGCTCTAATCCGGCCTTTGGTTTACAAGTTATGGCTTCCTGAAGTCCTTTGGGCATTCGTTGGTTGAGGGTCACATGGCACCCACGTGGATCCATCTTGTTCATACCATTTCCATGTTCCTACCTCTCACAGGGAAGGTCTATCCACCATCCAAACCAACAATGGGACTTAATCATCATCTAACACACAAGTTAGAGAAGAATTCAATGTTCAACCCTTCAACACTGAACGCCCCTTTTCTTTTCTGCACGCATGTCCTCTAGAGTCTCGAATTTCTGAAGGATACCGAAATATCTCCATGTGGATCCGAACTTCGGGTCTTTCACCCTTACGACGATGCTGCATCCCAAACCCCCAAAATCCCAAAGTCTTGTACTTTCTAAGAGTCCACTCTTGCACGGGGTGATGTACTAGATGCAATGATGAATACAGGTGGGTCCCAAATACTCCTACCACCACATGGACACAACAAGTAATTACCAGAGAAGAGATGCATAAAGGTAGAGAGGAAACATGGCCCCTATAGTGGGTGACATGTGTCCACGTCAAACGTGGGTCCACGCCACCCTGGGTGATGTCTGTATACCATGTCACCCTAGACTGATCATCTTCCAATTCCTTCGATCTTACGGTCACAGTGTGTCCACGTAACCCCTAGATCTATGGACTCCGTTACTTTGTAAATTTGATGTTCGGGGGATTCGTGGTGTGGCTTCCTCCTTGCTCCCGAAGTGGTCAATGCTAGGCTGACTTTGGAATAAATACAATGAATAGGGAGGATCCCTAAGAATCCCTAGATATATGGTTCTTGATACTTCACAGCTCCGACCTTTGAGGGTTTTGGCTTTATGGCCACTCCACTCTCCCGAAGTAGGAATTCGTCGAAGTACCATACCCAGGTCCCTCCTCTAGATGACCAGATGGTTAAGAGGGGTTCTTAATGAACTCCCCAATCCCAAAGATTTCCTCACTTCATACCTTCAACCTTAGGGGAGTTTGATGCTATAACATCTCTATTCTCCCGAAGTAGGAATTCACTAAAGTTGCCTTGACGTAGATCCAACGTCTAAGGGGACTCCTGAATACTCTCAAATCGGTGGCTCACATTACTTCACGATAACTGAATAGATCAAGGTTTAATGGTGGGGTGAGTCTATCTTCCCCGGATAAGGGAAGCGCCAAGCACCACACATGCTTCTGGGTAACTGTAACCATCAATTTCCTTAAGCTAGATTATAAAAGGTAGGGTCGAAACACCTCGGAGCTTCGAACTCCCGGAGTTCCGAAGCCAAAAGGATTAAGTCCTTTCAGGCCTAGCGTAGGGTTCCTAGACCTTGGTCACATGGGTCTTTCGAAAATTATTGAGGGCTATGTGCTAATTCCTTTAGCCGTAAATGGGTTAAGGACATGGGCATGAGCCCTCATTCATATAGTGAAGATTCTGAAGGAGGCACCCTCCTTCCATAGGGTTCGAACTTAGTATTCCCATGGAGGAAAATTCAAGAGGTTGACAAGGCTTAAACATTCCAATAAATCCTACCCCGACCCTCTTCCAGACTTACGTCCCACAACCCTCTAACTGTTAAGCTGAGGAAAGAAAACTACCATTCAAAACCATGGGTTCACAGAGGAAATACATACCTCTATCTTGATCAGTCATTAAAAAAATCATTCATAGACAGATAAATATATGTATTCAACCATCATTTCCATTTCAATACACAGAGTATGAAGATACTTTATCATAATTTAGAGTTCGTGAAGCGACTGTTGAAAGGGGTGCCTATTTCCACCCAACCATAGGCACAACCAATCCTGATGGATTTACCACTAGCCACCCCTGAGCTAGACCATGATTCTCTGAGAGAGACTCTTTATTCTTTCTCAATGATATTCAGGGATGGAGGTTACTCTCCTCCTCCCACAGGATCTTGGTAGTGAGTTTTCTCTGTACCAAGCAAGGACGTATGCCTAAGTACTTCCACAGTCTCTTGTCAGCCTCGTTTATCAGCGTGTAACAAAACCCATCCCATTATCTTATTACACCCAAAATGATCTTATTTCCCAGTTCTTCCTCAAACCAGAGAGCTACAAGCACTCTTGTTCTCTTTTCAATATTTCTCTTTCGACTATGTTCTCTTCGCAGATATTCTTTCTCTCTCTCTACCTATGCCCATGAAATTACCTCTTTCTTGCCTTCCTCAACAAGGTTGTGTGGGTCTAAATACCTAGCTCATGGTCACATATGGAAGTATTGCAGATGGGTACTCTTCCCCATCTCCTCATTAACTCTTGAGGAGGACTCTTCCAACTACAACTCTGACTGGTAATTCATTTCTATTTCTGAGAACTGTTATGGGTCTGATCCATTAATTCTAGTAAGGTACTAGTTTAGATTTATCAAAACATATACAAAAACATAAGGTTCCATTTCTTTCTTCAATAGAGGTTTAACTAAGCCTCCTAGGAATGGGGTAAGATAGGGTGTCATCCCTAAAAATTATTTAAACAAGATTTTATTTAAATAATATTTTTAAGTGATTCATTCATTAGCCCAAGCAGGCCAAGTGTTGTAACCATGATATGATACCAATTTGTAACACACTTGGCCCCTAATCACCCTTTCTAGGGACGGGGCATCAAAAATTTTCTTACTCAAATCATCTTGAATCATCTCTTGGAGATGATTCATCCTCTTCTACTCGCTCGTAGATTTCTAATGATTACTACTAGGCTCTAATCTGACCTCTAGTTTACAATTTATGGATTCTTGAAGTCCTTTAGGCATTCTATGGTTGAGTGACACGTGGCACCATGTGGATCCATCTCGTTCATACCATTTCCATGTTCCTACCTCCCACAAGGAAGGTCCATCCACTGTCCAAACCAACAATGGGAATTAATCATCATCTAACACACAATTTAGAGGAGAATTCAATGTTCGACACTTCGGTAATGAATGTCCCTTTTCTTTTCTACACTCATGTCCTCCAAAGTCCTGAATTCCTGAAGGATCTTGAAATATCTCCACGTGGATCCATCCTTCAGGCCTTTCACCCTTCCCATGATATTGCATACCAAACCCTCGGAATCTTGAAGTCCCGTACTTCTGAAGAGGCCACTCTCACATGGGGTGATGTACTAGATGTGACGACGAATACAGGTGGGTTCCAAGTACTGCTACTACCACATGGACCAAAAAGGTAATTACCAGAGATGACACATGGCAAGGAAGAGAGGAAACATGGCCCTTATATTGGGTGACATGTGTCACATCTTAATGGGTGTGTAAGGTCAGTGAAACGTCCAGATCTAGGTGACACATGGAACGTCAAACGTGGGTCCACATCACCCTAGGTGATATCTTCATACCACATCACCTCAAACTGATCACCTTCCAAGTCCTTTGATCTTACGGTCATGGTGTGTCCACGTAACCCATATATCTATGGCCTCTATTACTTCGTAACTTCAGTGCTTGAGGGATTCATGGTGTGGCTCCCTCCTTGCTCCTGGAGTGGTCAATGTTGAGATGACCTTGAAATAGTGTAAGGTAGCTAGAGAGGTAGTGGGGGGGCCTAGAGGGCCCATAGTCATAATAGTGGAGGTCATTCAATGTAAGGTGGACTAGGTCCACTATATTATTAAATAAGACCCACTATGGTAGTTAGATATAATAAATGTAAGAGGACTTCT
>SNQJ01S0007524.1:133845-145553 GCA_010110895.2 Picea sitchensis | reverse complement strand
GTGGGTCTTATTTAATAATATAGTGGACCTAGTCCACCTTACATTGAATGACCTCCACTATTATCACTATGGGCCCTCTAGGCCCCCCCACTACCTCTCTAGCTACCTTACAAATAGATACAACAGATAGGGAGGATCCTGAAGAATCCCTATATATACGGTTCTTGATACTTCATAGCTTCGGACTTTAGGAGTTTCAACTTTATCACCTCTCCACTCTCTCGAAGTAGGACTTCCCTGAAGTACCATACGTGGGTCCCTCCTTTGGATGACCGGATGGTTAAGAGGGGTTCTTAAAAAACTCCCCAATCCCACAACTCTCCTCAATTCATAGCTCCAACCTTCAGGGAATTTGATGCTATACCATCTCTTTTCTCCTGAAGTAGGAATTTGCCGAAGTTTCCTCTATGTATATCCAATGACTATGGGGGCTCCCAAATACTCTCGAATCGATGGTTCAAATTACTTCGTAATAACTAAATAGATCAAGGTTTAATGGTGGGGTAAGTCTATCTTCCATGGATAAGGAAACCTCCATGTGCCAATCATCCTTGTGGGTATCCGTAACCATCAGTTTCCTTCACCCAGTTTATAAATGGTAGGTTTTAAACACCCCAAATCTTTGAACTCCCGGAGTTTTGAAGCCAGAAGGATTAACACCTTTCGGGCCTAGCGTAGGATTCCAAGACCTTGGTCACATGGATCCTTCAGAAATTATTGAGGTCTATTCGCTAATTCCTTTATCCATAAATGGGTTAAGGACATGGGAATGAGCCCTAGGTCATACGATGAAGAGTCTGAAGGAGGCACCCTCCTTCCATCGGGTTCTAACTTAGTATTTGTGCAGAGGTAAATTCAAGAGGTCGACAATACTTAAACATTCCAATAAATCCTACCTCGACCCTCTTGCATACTTATGTCCCACAACCCTCTAATTGTTAAGATGAGGAAAGCAAACCACCATTCAAAAGCATGGGTTCATAGAGGCAATACATACCTTTATATTAATCATTTAGTACATAAATCATTCATAGAAAGATAAATATATGTATTCAACCATCATTTCCATTTCAATACATAGAGTATGAAGATACTTATCAGAAACCATAGTTCGTGAAGCGATTGCTAAAAGGGGTGCATGTTTCCACCCAACCATAGGCACAACCACTCCTGATGGATTTTCCGCTGGCCACCCCCGAGATATACCGCAATGCTTTGAGAGAGACTCTTTATTATTTCTCATCGACAGTTAGGGACAAAGGTTACTCTCCTCCTCCCAGGGGATCCTGACAACAGGTTTTCTCTGTAACAAGCAAGGAGTTCTGCCTGAGTACTTCCATTGTCGCTCTTCAACCTTGTTTATCAGCTTGTAACAAAAACCACTGCATTCACTTATTACATCCAAAATGATCGTATTTCCAAGTTATCCCTAGAATGAGAGAGCTATCGGAAATCTTTTTCTCTTCTCGATATTTATCTTTCGACTCTGCTCGCTTCACAGATCTTCTTTCTCACTCTCTACCTCTACCCACGAAATTACCTCTTTCTTTCCTTCCTAAGAAAGGTTGTGTGGGTTTGAATCCCTAGTACGTGGTCACATATGGAAGTCTTATAGATGGGTACTATGCCCCATCTCCTCATTAACTCTTGAGGAGGACTCTTCCAACTACCACTCTGACTGGTAATTCATTTCTGGGTCAGAGAACTATTATGGGTCTGAGCCATTAATTCTAGTAAGGTACTGGTTTGGTGGGGGGTCATCTCAACCATTTCCGATTACCCTCGACATCTCTCTCATATCATGCATGGTCTATCTTGGAAAACCCCCCTTTCAAAAGTTATGAAACACTTATCCATTTTCTATTAATAGCATAAAATACATACATTGACCTTTTATACAAAGGTTCATCAAATCAAACATTCGCTAGTCTGCCATAGTATCTTGGCCAGTTAGAGTTATATTTACAAACTGGGGGACATAGGAGTATTACAAAAAACCAGACTCCTACTAGGTGTAAGCCTCCAAACTACCCAAACTCCTACCAAGTGTAAGCCTCCAAACTACCCAAACTCCCGCTCAACACCTGAGAAGAAACACTACTAGATGCCAAATAGAAGCATAGAACCCATTAATCTCAACCACTATTACAAAATGCATAGAAAACCCTCCTCAATCTCAACAAACTTAGGAAGAGACCTCCTCCACTTGTCCACAAGGGAAAAGCCTCTCGAGATCACTTGACCGGGTCCTAGGGAAGTGGAGTCGACCTAATCCCGAAACAGTAAATCCCAAATGTTCCCCCTGAATTGGGGAGGGGGAGAGTGAGATACTCCCAATTTATAACCATATGCATCATATGCAATGTTTCTATGATATTGGCTTATGCATTGGTGTTGATGGTCCTAAAAGACCCGTTCAAACAGCTAAGGGACACTCGATGGCAAGTCCCAATTAGAACCAATCTCATTTGAGATAGCGTTTACAACCAGAATATTGGCCTAGTTGTCGATCCAAACTGATTATCTAATTAAAATTCTAAAGAACTAAACTAGACTAAAATTATTAATTAATGTTCTAAGATGCATTCATATTCTATCCTATCCTAACATTATCAGGAGCGAGATATAAAAATAAGTGCATTTAAACATGACATCACTTGCAAAGAATTAATTCATGGTCTAAGAAATAAATAAATAAAATTAACAATACAATAAGTCAGATACAAATAATTGATTCACCAACTTATCATATTATCGTTGTACGTAGTATGAAAATAATGGAAACTATGGACATATACAAATTATTCTAGAAGTATTTCATATAACTAAAATCCACACATTCACAAAAATAAATATGCATAAATAGAATAGTCTCATTCATACACATTTGTACCAAAATCTTCAAAGAGTCTCTTGTTCAAATTCACATACAATAGTAGTATTGTCTTGATAGAATTCGAGTCCAAAATCCCTTTCTCATTTACAATCATGCCTTTCATAATTAGTCAGTGATTGTTTACATTCTCGATATTTTACCATAAGTAAAAAATAATTTACAAAAGAAACTCTTCACATTCCTATCCTCAGTAGGACAAAAAGCAATAAAGATGATATAGGTGGAGCAGTTATGAAAATTGGGATCATCATGGGTTCTTCTGCATCTTCATCTGGTTCCAATACTCCTTCCAAAGTGAATAATTGTCCATGTTCTTCTTTAATTTCTATGAATACATCTTTTCTATATCCAATTCTCCATCACAAACCTTGGTGGAAACCTCCTGCTTCAGTTCTTGTGTTGTGTGTTTAACGAAATCACGGTTCATAGTGATGAGCCTGACAAGTTTCAACAGATATTGTTCTAAGAATTCTTTGTTTACTTCAGTTAAATGTTCAATATTCAATCTGTTATTTTCCCTATGCTCCTCCACCTTATTTATCTTGATTTTGGCAGGTGGTGCTTCATCAATGGGGGGCATCAGATGCATCCTAAATTCTTCAAGGAGATCATCTAAACTATTCCATAGTCGTTTGCATGCCTTAGATGTTGTCTTTTGATGAATTAGATATATTCTAACAGGGTATTCCAAGTATCAAATAATACTTGATATTTTATCATTTCTTTTCTATAATAACATGGAAATGTAGCTCGGGGATTTTTGTACATTCCTTGCCAATCGATGATCCTATCTAAAACATCATTTTCCTTTTGCTATTGATCCCCGATTACAACTATTTGGTCTTCAAGTCTCAAATGGTTGTCCCGATCGGATTGCATGTCATTTACAAGGCATAAACATTCATTCTTCTCAGATCTAATATTTTCATTGAGTTCCATTGCCTCTGCTTTGATGATCTCTAGAGCGAGAGTCTTTTCCCTGTTTTCTTACAGGACTTCTTTAAGATTTTCATTTTCATGTTCCAATGCCTTGATTTGAAGGCTTTTTTATCCAATAAAATGTTTGGTTTCACCTAGCTCAGTTTGCGGACGAGATATATCTTATGCATGCTCACCCTTGATCTATTCAATTTCTTCACAAAGATTTACCTTTATAGATTTCAATTCTTTCAAATGGGTGTCCCATTCCAACTATGCTTTTTTATTAAATTCAACATTAATTTTATCCTTCTGGGTTTGCATTGCTCTGTTGAATTATTCTGTATTGAAATTATTAGAAAACTTAGTGGCTCTTTCAAATTCTGAGGTCAAATCATCCCTTAAGGCTTGTATAGTTTTCTTGTTTCCTCCTTGTGCAATTTGTCCTTTTTTTCAAGGGATTTTAGGAATTTTGAAGATATTTTATCCTTCTATGTTTTCAACTCTGTCTCCAGCTTAGTGATTCAGGTTCAGGATGCACTTAAGGAAGTAGCAACCTCAAGGATGGGTGAATCATTCAAACTGGAAAATCCATGGAGAGTAGAAGCTACTTGTATGACATTCTCTTCTAGGTCAGGCCCAACTTTCCATTCAACAACTCTTTCTGTAGATGACCTAGATTTAGCAAACTCTCCTGTTTTCCTTTTGTTCGACCTTTTTTCAATTCTCTTAGTTTTGTCATCATAATAATAGTCTCCAACAGCCATGAAAACACCTTTAAAGCTAGGAATTTGTGAAGAAAAAGTCATGTTACCTAGGATGGCATTAAGGAGGGTGTATTCATGGGGTAAAATGTTCACTATGCCCATATTAGGAGTTAATGGGCTGCCTGGGGTTTCACTTAATTCATTTTTATTATGCTGCTCTAATTGCTCATCTACCTTTCTTTTAGCTTACGCCTCAACTGTTTCTCTTTTATTTTCTCTTCTCTGGGCCCAAGATTCTTCAACAAGTCTGTTGGCCTCTGCTTCGACTGTTTCTTTTTCACTTTCTTTTCTCAATGCCTTGGCTTCCTCAACTTTCCTTTTAGCTTCTTCCTCAACTTGTATTTTCTGATACTCCACATCAAATTTTAGTCTCTTATTCTCCAATTCCTCAAATTTATTTATCTTCTCTTGATCTTTGGTGATTGATTTATTTTGATCCTCTTGCAAAAATATTAGAAATTGGTCTTGATGAAAATTCTTCATTTCTTCTTGTTCAACTTGTAGTTCTTTCCTGATAGCATCATCAGGAAATTTGTGTAATACCTCATGATAAAAAAAAAATCATTTGAACCTGTCTTCATCAAAATATACCACATGAATTCTTGAATGATTAAGACCCATAGATCTAACATGACTCACTACCATAGCATGTGGGTTATGTCCTTTTTCACTTCCCAGGCATAAACATAAATCTTGTAGATCCTCTTCTTATTTTCTAGGATGTTTTCCATTTAATATATTATAGTTTCCTATGTGCACAGTAAATAGAGGCCAAAGTTTTTTACTATTTCTCATGAGAAAGGAAGTAACCCATGTTCTTATGGTATGATAGGTTATTTCTCTCATTAAAAGGAGATATAGGAAAAAATATGGAAAGATATGAGGGGCTCTTGTAGTGCCATATACTATGACATAGGTATAATATTTCCCTAAATACCAATAATCTATCCCTTTCATCCCATCACTAACTTCATTTGGAATTATATACCTCGGGAAACCAAAAAATGATAGTTTAAAGAGGAGAGAGGAAATGATCACAAATGTCATAGAGATACCTCTTGTAATTTATGTTCCAAATCTCAGAGCAATACACATGGACAGGAGACTGATCTAGATCCCAATTCCATCCAAGGTTGAGAAATGGAATTGAGAAACATATGGAATCAATTAAATAAGATGACATGTAGATACATCATTTTTTCATACCTGATAAAGTTTTCACATTGAGACATATATTGAAAGTCAATATCTTTGCCCAGTTGAACACTTTTCCTCTCTTCACAATGGTATTAGCCATGTGTAGCCAATCTCTCTAAAAATGTGTGCATTTTTCTTCGTCATATAATTAGTTTAGCGTCGCTATAAACATTTTGTATGGTGACTTGAACTCTTGTGTGAGGATAAGCTTATGCCCTTTCTTGAAATTTTTTTCTCCATCTATCCACCAATTATTCATTAACTTGGTTGGGCCTTTGTTATTTTGACCAAATCCATTTAGGAATGGATCATTGGGGGAGAACATAGATCCAGGAAGGTGATATCTTATATTGACATCTTCATTCTACAAAGAAGTTATTTGTCATCCAGATTTATTCAAAATTGTGGTAGTGCAAGGGTCAAACTACTTAAAACACCAGTGTGTTGCTTTGTTGTAAGGGAATAATGCAGGTCATGTAGCTATCAGGTGAATTCCTCTCTTCTGAATTCTTGAAGAATATTCCCCTCCTCGGTAAAAGTGTTATCTTGAGAAAAATGTGCAATAAGTCCATAGATGAATATTTTCTTTTCACAACGTAGACCAGTTGACACTGACCAAGTCATAAAACTGTCATCGTGTAAGAATAAATTCTCAACATCTATGTGATTATCCCTCCACCAATGATCGATTGACATATTAATCAACAACATGGCAAGTTTTAAATGTGGGTTGTCAGGCTGTGTTCATCAAAGTTGGAAGTTGTTCATGGGAAATATTACTCTTATACAAAATATATTAAGAATGGGTGCATATATTAATTTGAAAAGACTTTGACGGTTGAGAAAGAACTGGTAAGTGTATCATGGAAAGTTATAACTCAACTTCAAAATGAATATAGCAGTAAATAGAGAAGACATTCATACCATATAAACAAAAGGAACAATTTCCCTATGTTAATACCTTTCCAATCACGTAGTAATATAATACCTTGGAAAAAATTTAGAAAGAGGGAACCCAATCAAAATATCTCTTGAATGAGATATTTTAAGTGGGTTTTTATGGGGTGGTCACAACAAATGGAAACACACTGGGAAGGACTTGTTATCTCTTATTCCAAAAATTGAATCACAGAGATCATTTTATTTTTCTTCGATTTTAAACAGTTTCAATAGTGTACAGATTATAGATCCCACATCAACTATCCTGATACTAAAATAGAAAGGTGATCCAGTACAAGTGATCTCTTGCATAATTATTATGGGAAATAAAAAATGCTTCATCATTTTTTTGTGTACATAGGGATCCTATGGGGAGAGACACACCATACAAGTATTTTATGACTGTTTATAGACTTAATTTTGTTCCTCGCCTCTCTTTTTCCGGCATTGCTTCATTGTTAGTGAGCATCCATATCCCTCATGAAGTTTCCTTGGTATCATACAAGCATGGCCCCACTGTCAAAAGACATCCATAGCCCCAACGAGTTTACTTGTACTTCCCACACTGCTAATAATTATTTCAACTTCCTAATGATCTTTCTTTAGCATTCACCCTTTTAGATATGTAATTTATGCATTGATTTTTCAATAGGGGTGATTATGAAGAGAGTTGATATGAGAGACACTTTGATATACTATTCTCGGTCAGTGATTTATCTTCATGGGTCCACCCACATAATTCACAAACACATTTTTATGTTTAGGGTGTTTCGGGAAGTGTCATTGGAATTATGGAGAAGATATCTAAAGCTAGGAATCCCTCTGAGTTTGTGGCTAAATTTGGCATAGTATGTGAGTGATCACACAATTAAAACATAATTCTCATAAATTGCTTAAAAGTGTTAAGCTTGTTGGTCTGAAGTTTCTCCTTGGGACAGGCGAACAAGTCACTTGTTTTTGTACAATCATCAGTCCTCTAAATAAGTATGGGTCACAAGGTAATGTAATTGCTTCAACATGAAAAGGTACTTTCACAAGGAAATATATTTGTTTTCTTAAATATTCTTGGGTTTCTATCATATAAGTGACTAATTGATCAATGGTAATGAATAGAGAGTTATTCTGAACTGAAAAAGGAGCAAAAAGAAAATTTCAATCAAAATCAGGGAAGCCAAAACAAAAAAAAGATTGACTAAAGTAGAAACTGCAGAAAGGAGGAAAGGAAAATTCAGAAAAAAACATATTATGTACAAAACTATATCACCAAAGGTGATTAGGAGAAGTATCTTTTGAGAAATTTTGCATTGACAGGGAGCTCCTCCAAATCTTCCTTCAATGACTTGAGTCTAAAGGTTCTTGGTCTAATCTTCTCATAGATATGGTAAGTGCCTAACATAGTTTTTTGAATTTTATGTGTTTTCCTTTCATTTCATTTTCTTTATCCCATTTGAGCACAAAATCACCTTCCTGGAAATCTTTGTTACCCACTGAATTTTTGTCAAACCATATTTTAACCAATTCCTGATGTTTCGTTAGGTTTTGTTTGGACTTTTCACTTCCTTCCTCTAACTTAAGTAGCATATTTAATCTCTGTTGCATGAATGGAAACTCTTCATCTTGTACAAACAAATATAATTGTAGGGAAGGAAGGAATGTGTGACTTTGCAGAGTGGATTCTTGTCCATATACTAGAAAGAAAGGAGAATTCCCCAGATATTTTTGTATTGTTACTCTATCATCCCACAAAGAATACGAAAGTTCCATATGCCAATTCCTTTGGTGTTCTGTTACAATTATTTTCATGATTTTGATCATATTTTTATTAGTAGAATCTGCTAGACCATTCCCTTGAGGGTAGTGATTTGTTGAATGTTTAATTTTAATATTCTTATCAAGAGCATATTTAGTCAATTTCAAGGAAAAAAATTATTTATCATTGTCAAACACTAATGATTTAGGAATGCCAAACCTATTTATCATAAAGGAATCAAGGAATCAAATCATAATTTTCATTGATAGCTTTGAGAGGTATTTTTTTCGTCCATCTTGTGAAGTAATCAGTGGTGGTCAACATATATTTGTGCAACTGAGAAGAGTTAGTATTAATTTATCCTATCACATCCAAACCCCATTGTTGTAAAGTAACTTCAATAATAACAGGTTGTATGGGGAACATAGGATTCTTCTCCTTTCCAGTTGTTGTTTGACATTCCTGGCACTTTCTTTCATATGCATGGGAATATTTGAATACGGTAGGCCAGTAATAACCAACTCTAAGTATCTCATGCGTTGTATTATTACCTCCAAAATTTCCTCTAGTAGGCCCATCATGAAGTTTGAAGAGAAATTTATCTGCATCTTCCTTTTCAAGGCATCTCAAGAAGACACCCTCATAATTTATGCGACAAAGCACTCCCTGGGTGAGTTGATATTGTGCAAACTTATGCTCGAGGGATCTTTTATTATTTTGTTACATATAATGGGGGGTTGTCTCATGGGTTAGATAATACTTCATTTCATAGTACCATTGATCATAATTCATAGGGATGTAACAAAATTCTCTTTTGAATAAGCTTCGGTATTGATACAACACGTCCCCGTGTGTTTCATTGCTTACTAATTCAACAACCAGTTTTCATAATCCCTTACCTATGATGATTTTAGAAATCTTAATTTTGAGGTCATACTCTTGTAAGGCTATTATCCAATTATCTCTTTTCTCCCCCAAATTATTTTGTATCAGAAGATTTCTCACAACAGAATAAGGTACACTTACCTTAGTTTTTTACTTGATCAGGTAAGGTCTGAAATGATTTATAGCTTTAAACACAACAAAATCTTGCTTATATACTTCAAGGTAGTCCAATTCTTCTCCTTGTAATCTTGAACTCATAAATACTACGGGAAATTCATCTCCTTCTTGGTTTTTCTGCATTAGAACATTTGTAAATGCGATGTCTAAGGAAAATGTATAGAGTATAAGCCCTCGACTGAAATATGGGCTTAACAATGCAGGTGATTGTACTATTTATTCTTTTATTATGTCAAAAGATTCCTTTTATTTAGACCCCCATTTAAATTTCATGTTCTTTTTTATCATATCTTGGAGGGGTTTCACTGTTTTGATGAAACTTGGGACAAATCTCCTCAAAAAATTAATCTTCCCAAGAAAATACTACATTGATTTTTTTTATGAAGAGGAGGAATTTTAGCAATTGATTCATTCCTTTCATGTTCAAGTCTCATACCATGTTTGGAAACAATGAACCCTAAAATTATTCCTTCATCAACTACAAAAACATATTTTTTGGGATTGAGAGATATACCGTACTTCCTACATATGTTGAATGCTCTTCTCAAATAGGCTATATGATCTTTTTTGTCTTTGGAGAAGACAATGACCTCGTCCAAATAGAATACTACATAGTCTATAATGAGGCCTCTAAAATAAATGTCCATTTCTCTTTGAAAGGTTTCCCCAGCGTTGATCAGGCCGAAGGGAAATTTCCTATATGCATATGTTCCCCATTTAGTCCTAAAAGTAGTTTTCAATTGATCATTATGGGAAACATAAACTTTGTTGTAACTAGAAAACCATCCAGTCGTGAGATAATTTCATAACCAGATACACATTGCAATATTTTATTCATAGGGTGAATTGGATAATTTTTTTTATCTGAATATTTATTGACATTTCTAAAATCAACACATAGTCTAATGTCTCCATTTTTCTTCCTTACAGGAACAAGATTCAAGATCCATTGGGTATTCCTGACTGGAAATATTATTCTTGTAACTAACATCTTATTAACATCATATTTTACTTGTGGTTCCAAGCTCAGGTGCATATTTCTCAGCTTTTGCTGAAAATGATTGGTTTGTGGATTCATTGGAATAACATGTTGAATAATATTTGTGTCGTATGTCTTGAGATCATCATATGTCCATCAGAATATGTCTTTGTATTTTTTTTAAAACTTGATGAATGCTTGTCTTTCTTCACGGGAACATTTATTTCCCAGGTTGATGGTCAATGACATTTTCTCATATCCCAAATTTATCACTTTAAATTGCATTGATGAGTTGTTGGTCTTGCAATTTTTCGCCTTCTTAAACTTGTCTTAAAGATCATAGAGTTTTTCCAGTATTATCACACTTTTAGGGATGTTGTTTATCTATCTCGATTTTTTTTTCTCTATTGATTGATTTATTGAGCTTAGAACATCTATGTTGATTTCTCTATCATGTTAATATTCCTTAGTTATGGAGTCTTTGAAGGTGTCTTCGAGGTGTAAGAAACTAATAATTTTCTTATCATCGTCAAATACCCTCCATTTGGTTACATTATCCGGTATCGAAGTGTTGTAGTTACTTCACACACACCTAGGATTTATTTTTCCTAAGGTTTTTCCTTTTTTATTATTCATAATTAGTCATTATTTAGTCTCCTATATTTTAGGGGGGATTATTCCAGCTGGAGAATATTCTCTTTTAGTTGACACTTCAGTTTGACTAGTTGAGTTGAGTTTAGATGTTGCATTGGTTTTATCACCATGCAACATTGGGATCATCACCATGATAATTCGACCTTTCCTTGGGATCATCACCAAACTAGTGCATTACCCTTGATTCCCTGAGTTAACTCCTCACTACTCTCTGTTCAGTCAGTTAACTTAAGACTAGTTGACTAGTTAACTCAACTAGGTAGCAGTTCACTCTCGTAACTGCCTGAGAGACTAGACTAGGTGGCAGTTTACTCACGTAGTTGCTGGTGTGTGTCCAGATCACTCTATACCACCACTATGGTGTTGGAAGATTGGTTGTTTTCATTGATGTCAACCCTAGTCATGGGTTTTGGACCACAAGATTGATGAAGTTATTTGGACATGAAGGAAAATGCACATGCAGATACAAAACCCATGGATGGATAGTATACATCATGCTGTTTCTGGTGGTATGTGGTACGTCACATGGATCCTCATGGTTGAGGA
>SNQJ01S0007524.1:110643-129447 GCA_010110895.2 Picea sitchensis | reverse complement strand
GGTGTATTGTGGTGTATTGGTGTAACTCTTATACTATTGTTCATTGCTCATTGGATATAATTGAATGGTTTAAGTATAAGTTGGAAAAGGTTTTTAAATTGTACTTGATACTGATTCACCCCCCTCTCAGTATCAACATATGGCTCATTAGTTACTCATGTATCTTATATCTATTGTAAATTATTCACTCTTTGAGTGTGAAATACGGTTAATGATAATTCTTCCATTCTTTCTCTCCTTCTTCTTCCTTTTCCAATTCTCTCTGCAAATGTGTGTATTATTTTTTAGCTAGATCTATTCTGTGCAGGTTCAACACATTTACATGGTATCAGAGATGACAGATTGCTAATAAAAAGCTACACCAAATTATTTTTGCAGGTACTGAATACTGAAGAATGCAGAAAGATGGAATCTATGTTTTACTCATCGGAAATACTTCTCACACCTCATAACTATTTGGAATGGAAGCCAAAAATTATGCTTATGCTTAGATGCAGAGGCTTGTACCAATTAACTATGGCAATGGAAGTAGATCCTGATTTCGTTGATGAGAAAAATGATTTTCTCAATAGAGAAGATATGGCCATAGGATGTATCCTTTATTTTATTTCTCCTGAAATTCTCCATCAAATATATGATGACTCACAAGAATCAACTCCAAATGAATTATGGACCAAATTGGAGGTTCCATTTGGGAATAAAGAAGATTGTGAAGATTTCATGCAGGAGGTTGAATAGATAGAGCCATAAGAGAATCCATTAGAAGATCAAGCCTCTTATTATGAAGAGTCTTCTACAAAACTATTTGCACAAATTTCTATTCCAATAATTGATGATGATGTCTACTCCATTTCAGATTTATTTTGTATTTGGGTACCTAACATGGCCTCGTTGTCGAGACCCATTCTTTATTTTCACCATAGTGATGTTCAGGGGGGGGGGTGTTGGATTTACTTCACACACACCTCAGATTTCTTTTTCCTAAGGTTTTTCCTTGTTTATTATTCATAATTAGTCATTATTCAGTCTCCTATATTTTAGGGGAGAATATTCCACCTGGAGAATATTATCTTTTAGTTGACACTTCAGTTTGACTAGTTGAGTTGAGTTTAGATGTTGCATTGGTTTTATCACCATGCAACATTGGGATCATCACCATGCTAATTCAACCTTGCCTTGGTTTCATCCATATATTGGTCACACCTTTGGCTACCTTATAATGGCAATTCCAATCAGATCAAGATTGATAGAGAATGATACATGAAACATGTGGTGACAAACCTAAATGACTCAAATGAACCTGTAATGTTTAATCATTATGTTCTGGGTAATTATTCATGTGATTCATTCTTTGGAAATTATGTGTTGATACCTCACCCTATGAAAAATCAAACACACAATCTAAAATCCTTCATTGCACTCGGATTCTCGAGCCCCACTATAATATAACATATGTAAATAGTTAGGACAATGTATAGTCTAACTTAGTATGTAGAGATAAGTTAGAAAATGTTCGAGTTCAAAATCATAGGATTTTAAGAAGTCATTAAGAGATGAAGGTATATGATGTTATGGGGTTCAAACATCAGGGTTTTCCTAGTAAATGAAAGAGTGGGAGAATAACAGGTCCTCACTGGGAATGTTCTCCTAAACCTGAGGTAACAAATAGTCAATGGGGAGTTGGCCAATTTGCCTACTCCAATATCTATTTAGAACATGCTTACTACATTCACGGGATTGTCTGACTATTCTGTCAATCTCTACAATGGTCAGGATATAGTGTCGTGGTGAAGAAAATATAGGTTTAAACTAAGAATGAATATGCTGAGAAGTGGATTGAGCAGGCATGTTCATAGAATA
This sequence comes from Picea sitchensis, assembly GCA_010110895.2. NCBI lineage: Eukaryota > Viridiplantae > Streptophyta > Pinopsida > Pinales > Pinaceae > Picea > Picea sitchensis. Next base: position 127,587 of record SNQJ01S0007524.1, on the reverse strand, counting down.
TGACGGGAGGTGTGAAGCATGCTCAAGGTGAGGTTGATGAGAATCATTAAGTTGAGTTTATTCATGAGAACTATACTAAACTAGACTAAAATGATTAATTACTATCCTAAGTTGAATTCCTATTCTATCTTATCCTATCCTGATCAAGAATGAGATATAAAAATAAGTGCAGTTAAACATGATATCACTTGCACATAATTAACTCGTGGAATCAAGAAATAAATAAACTTAACAATACAATAAGTCAAATACAAATAATTGATTCACCAACTTATTATATTATTGTTGAATTTATTATGAAAATAATGGAAACTATGGACATATAGAAAGTAGTCTAGAAGTAGTTCATATAGCTAAAATCCACACATTCACATAAATATATATGCATAAACAAAGCAGTCCCATTCATACACATTTGTACCAAAATATTCTAAGTGCCTCTTGTTCAAATTCACATACAATTGTAGTACTGTCTTGATACAATCTGAGTCCGAAATCCCTCTCTCGTTTATAGTCATTCCTTTTATAATTATTCGGTGACTATTTACATTATCGAGATTACATCATAAGTAAAAAATAGTTTATAAAAAGTAAATCTCTACATTCCTATCCTTGTTAGGATTATAGACAAAAAATATGAGACAGGTGGAGCAATTATGAAAATTGTTATCATCATGGGTTCTTCTGCATCTGAATCCAGTCCAAATATTCCTTCCAGAGTGAATAATTGTCCATGATATTCTTTAATTTCTTTGACTGCATCTTTTCGATATCCAATTCTCCGTCAGAAACATTGGTGAAAACCTCATGCTTCAGTTCTTGTGTTGTACATTTAACAAAATCATGGGTCATAGTGATGAGCCTAACAGGTTTTAACATATATTCTTCCAGGCATTATTTATTTACTTTAGTTAAATGTTCAATATTCAATTTTCTATTCTCCCTGTGCTCCTCCACCTCATCTATCCTGATTTTGGCAGGTGGTTCTTCATCAATGGGGGGCATCAACTACATCCTAAATTCTTCAAGGATATCATTTAAACTATTACATAGTCGTTTTCATGCCTTAGATGTTGTCTTTTTGATATCTCAGATATCTTCTAACAATGTCTTCCAAGTATCGAAGAATACTTGGTATTTTGTCCTTTCTTTTCTAGAATAACATGGAAATGTAGCTGAGGCATTTTTGTACATTCCTTGCCAATCAACGATCATGTTGAAGGCATCATTTTCCTTTTGGTGTTGATCCCTGATTACAAAWATTTTTTCTTCMAGTCTCAACTGGTCGTCTCTATCGACATGGATGTCATTTATAAGGCATAAACATTTATTATACTCAGATCTAATCTTTTCATTGAGTTCTATTTCCACTGCTTTGATGCCCTCTAAAGACAGAGTCTTTTCCCTGTTTTCTTCYAGGATTTTCATTGTCCTATTCCAATCCCTTGATTTGAAGGATTTTTTGTTCAATAAACCATTTGGTTTAACCTAGCTCAGTTTGTAGATGAGATATCTCTTCTCCATGATCCCTCTTTATTTGTTCAATTTCTTCATAAATTGTTACCCTTGTATATTTCAAGTCTTTCAAATGGGTGTCCCATTCCAACCGTTATTTTTTTATTAAATTCAACATTCATTTCATCCTTGTGGGTTTGCAATTCTCTATTGAGTTCTTTCATATTGAATTTATCAACAACAACAGTGGCTCTTTCAAATTATGAAGTCATCTCGTCCCTTATAGCTTGCATAGTTTTCTCAATTTCCTCCTTGTGGAGTTTGTCCTTTTGCTCAATAGCTTTTAGGAATTTTGCAGATATTTTATCCTTCTACGTTTTCAACTCTGTCTCCATCTCAATGATTCTGGTTCAAGTTGGTTTAAGGCAGTGGTAACCTCAAGGATAGATGAAGCATTCAAACCAGCAAATGCATGGAGAGTGGAAGCTTCTTGTATGGAATTATCTTATGGGTCAGGCCTAGCTTTCCATTACAACAACTCTTCCTGTAGATGACTTGGATTTATCAGACTCTCTCCTTTTCCTTTTGTTCAACCTATTCTCAATGCTCTTAGTTATGTCATCATAATAATAGTCTCCAACAACCACAATAACACCTTTAAATCTCAAAATTTGTGAAGAAAAGGTTGTATTACCTGGGATGGCATTAAGGGGGGTGTACTCGTGGGGTAAAATTTTCAGTATGCCCATATTAGGAGTCGATGGGTTGCGTTGGGTTCCATTTAATGCCTTTTGCTCCTACTTCTCCAATTACTCATCTACCCTTATTTTAGCTTGTGCCTTAGTTGCTTCTCTTTCACTTTCTCTTCTATGGGCCTCAACTTCTTCAACACGTATTTTTTCCTCTACTTCGGCTGCTGATTTTCCACTTTCTTTTCTCAATGCCTTGGATTCCTTAGCTTGAATTTTAGATTCTACCTCGACTTGTCTTCTCTGATACTCCACATCAGTTTTTAGTCTCTTCTAATCCAATTCCTCAACTTTATTGATCTTCTCTTTCTCTTTTGATCCGAAATTGATCTTTTAAAGACTATGGTTAAGTTTATGCATGGGTTTTTTGACCATTTAGGAATTAAGAGAAGAAGCTTAATGAAAGAATATTGCAGCCATATAAGAATTAAAAACAACAAACCATAACACCAAGATTGTTAACTAAGTTCAACACAAGTTTTCCTACATATCTAGGCCTTTGTCTTAGTGGGGAAGGCTTCTTATTAATCTTCAATGATTTAATAATGCAAAAGAAAGGCTTACATAATAGCTCGTAAAACCACCTTTCAGATATGCAAATTTTGGATAGAAACATACATCACCATTGGTTGGAACAGGAAATTATGAGACTTTTGAGTATAAATTAGACTATACTTGGATCAATAGTTTGGGATCTGGAGGCACTTTTATGTTTGGCTAATTGAATGCATAATGAAAATCCATATTCAAACTCCCCTCAAAATTCTGCAACTTTTGACTATAAATTCAACCTGTTTCTGAACAGTCCCTCAAAATGAATTCCAATGTTGCACCATGTCAGATACGTACAGTGCATACAGTCTCGATTTGTGTACCAATTTTTTTTTTCTCAATTTTCGTGCCCAAGAAAATTATTTTTTCTCGATTTGTGTGTCTGGCTAAATATGCCAGACTTCGCCAAATTTAGGGAAAATTGCCAAAATTAGAGCCAGTTAGCCGTATTTAGTGAGATTATGCCATGTTTAGAGGATATCCGCTAGAAAACCGCCAGATTTGGAGGAATCCGTCATATTTTGTTGACCTTCTAGAAGGTGCCATGTGTCCCCTTCGTATGGTGCCATGTGTCACTTTTTTATTGGGCCAAATCACCTCTAAAAAATCCAAAAATGACTACCATGTTCATCCTATGGTGTTGGCATGTGTCATGATGATGTCATCATGACATCATGCTGACATCATCATGATGTACTACTGATGTCACCGTTGACTTTGTTAATGATTACAACTATGTGAGACATCCTCCAGGACACAGACTGATTGAGTTGACCTGAGAGAGAGCCCATGAGTTGGGTGTGTGGTTCCTATCTGAGATAGAACTAGAATGTAGTGATGGCCTCCTCCTTACACAGAGTTGAGAAGAGATCCAAATGATTCTCTTGTGTAACGCAGTGAGAAAGGAGATCTATTGAGTTGGATGTGCCTGTGGCTGAGCACAAGGTGAACGTGTGAATTCTCATGATTTGGGTGCATCGTTATGAGATAGATATGAAGATGATGTATTATCCTCCTCTGAGTAGAGAGTCAATATGATTAAATCTAGATGACTCTCTTGTGTAATGCAGTGGGAAAGAAGATTTGTCGAGTGGACATGTCTGTGGATGAGCACAGGTGAACGTGAACTTAGTGGTTGAGCACTAGTGAGTCTGGTTCTCCTATGAGACGAAGTGAGATAAAGATATGGAAATCCCTATGGATGTTCCCCTAGTGTCCGAGCACTAGTGGGTGTATGAGATCCCTTTATATATTTTTCAAGAGTTAGACCTACCTGTAACCCTAATTCTAATGTAAAGGATATAGGTCGACCCCACCTTAATGTAATTGATAATTAATGTAAAAGGTAATTAATCTGGTTATTATTAGTTATATTATGAGTTAGAGAGGTCGAACCTGTCGTTCCAATAGACACTTCTATTGACAGGTCAAGTATAATATAAGTAAAGGTAATTTCTCATTGAGGAATCATATCTTGTGTGTGAGTTTGGAAATTTCAGCAAGTACACGTTCTTGGGAAAAGTGTGCACCTCTCTTGGGTGCTAGTATTCTAGGGTTTGCAAGAACCCTCTTGTGTGCTAGGTTTTCTTGGTGGCAAAGGTATTTCTCTTGAATAATATAGAAAAGGATTGGCTAGGTTTTCTTCCCTTATTGAGAAGGGTTTCCTAGGATACTTCTTGTGTACTTGTGCATCATGTTTCTTCTTGTGATCTTGGTTGCTACAAAAAATTGTTTATGGTTTAAGTTAAATGCTAAAATGAAATGAAATTCAAGATTAAACCTTCCATATTGAAAAATCAACATGGTATCAGAGCTTAAGTCTTGAAGAACCCCTACAAAAGAAATTAAAAGGCTAAGTCATCCTCCTTATGCAGTTCCGTACGACCTCTTGGGTTTCTGCAGAATTCTGTATGACCCTCACTTGATTGGACTTTTCATCACCTTACAAGTGGATGTTGGAGATACAACTTGGATCAAGTTGTACGACCCTCCTCAGCGCATCTCCAAAGATATTCAAAGTGAATTTATGAAGATTTTGAATTTTTGGCTCTAGGGTTTCTAGGGTGCCGAAATTTTCTGCAGAATCTTGTTCTTAGGGTTTCTGCAACTTCTTGAAGAAACGTTTCAACTCAACAAGAATTCCTGTGACACTCTCAAATTTTATTGTTGGCAGTCATAAGCCCAACAAACCCATTAGGTTTTCTAAGTCCAGTTGGCGAGATATTGAGAAGAAATCTGAAAAAATGAAGAACATAACTTTATTAGAAGATAGGCTTGATGGAACAAGAAACTTCAGCTCCTGGAAGTCAAGGCTTCAGGTCACCCTTGAAGAAGATGACATTTTGGATGTGGTAACAAAAACCTTAACAGATACAACTACCAATGAAGAGAAGAATATAAGAAAGGAAGAAGATGTCAAGGAAAGAAAAATAATCATGTACTCAGTAAGATATCATCTCTTACCTCGTATTGCCAACCTGAAGACAACCTTTGAAATGTATGAAGCATTAAAAGATATGTTTGAAAGTGACAACACCCTCAAAGATCTTACCTTAAAGGGCCATCTTCAAAGTACTAAGATGACAAAAGGTGATACAGTTGCTAACTTATTTATGAATATATAAGAGATTAAAGAAGATCTAGGAGCCATTGGAGAAATCATGTCCGACAAAGAACTTCTCTTATCTACTCCCAAAAATATTCCAAAACATTGGGAGCCTTTTCTTCAAAGAATCAGTGGAAGAGAAAAGTTACCAACTTTTGATTGTCTGTGGACATACTGTAATCAAGAAGAAATTAGACTTGGAAATATAAGAATGGAAGACATCCTTGATGACAACCATTCTCTTGCACTTCGTACAAAGAAAGGAGGAATATTCAAAAGAAACTTCAGACAAACATTCAAAGATGAGAAGTCTCCATCAGCCCCAGGTCACAATCAAAGAAGAGATGTTTCAGAAATTCAATGCTTCAAATGTGACAAATATGGGCACTATGCAAGAAATTATCCAACCAGGAAGAAAGGAAGACAATATGCTTCTACCATTGACATTGATACAGACCCACCCCAAAATAATGAAGATAAGAGAGAGGAGAATTACTTCCTCTAAAGAAGAAACATAGAGTTGAGCATGAATACATATCAAGGTAAATTAGTTGATCATTAATTTTATAGTTGATTTCTTTCTTAATAAGTGAAGGGTATTATCTCCAGTGTGGGAGCCCTCATGACTTGGACCATTATCCCTGGTATGGGATTCCAAACCTTCTTGATCAATTATTATTCTGGTCAAAGAAGACATAAAAAAAAGGTCTAGAAAATAAATAAAAGAAGAATTTCATCCTTCTAACTTCAGAAAGAGTTACTTTACTCAAGAGAGAGTCAAAACAAAATAAAAGGAAGGAAGATACAATACCTTCTCCCCATTCAGTAGTTCAGAGGGAGACAGAAAGTATTCCAGCCAGTTCAGTTTCTCTAGTTGATATGCCTAGAGATATTGTAGTAGGGTATAAAAGGCCTTTCTAGAGTAAAAGAAAATCTGCAGGAGGCAGAGGAACATACAAGTCCCTCAARRGACATCCTAAGAAATAAAACAATATTTTTCAAGCTATCCTTTAGCTATGAGCCACTTCATTGATCTCGAGGCTCCATGCCATGAAGAAGCTCTGGGTGAACAAGTATGGCAAGGTACCATAGCAGAATAATACCAGTATATCTTAAAAATGATGCATGATATATTTTTTAGAGACCAAAAGGAAGTCTGTGATGACTTCCAAGAGGATATATAAGATCAAACATGTAACTTATGGAAGTGATGATAAATACAAAGAGAGATATATAGCCAGAGGATTATCACAAGCAGAGGGAGTGAACTATGATGGGACATATTGATTCAGTAGACCTATGCACTTTCATCTGTACCACCATCCATGAGTCGGAAACTACATCAAATAGATGGATTCTTGATGAGTTTGGGTTTCAACAAAAGTGTTTCTAAAACAAAAATATATTACTACATTTGTGACAAAAGCCTGATTTTGATGATTTATTCAGGAAGCCATGTTGTTGGTTACAAGTAATCTTTGACTTATGATTTCGAGATGAAGTATTTGAGTATGATACACTACTTCTTGGGACAATAAGTATGACAAAGGACCGATAATATTTTTCCTGAGTCAAGGAAACCATATAGTGGGAATATTAAAGAAGTTTAGTATGACAGAATACAAAACCACCGTGATGGATTTGAAGAAAATGAATGATGATGATTTAGACGATATTGATCCACATCCGATTGGATCATTGATATATTTGGTTAACACCAGACCTGATTCATGATATGCAGTGAATGTGCTTAGTCAATCCATGAGTCAACTAAGACAGACTCACTGGATAGTAGTAAAACATGTATTGAGATATATACGAGGCATGGTTGGATATGGCCTGAGATATGCCTCCAGTGTGAACTTGAGTTTGTAGGATATGCCGATACAGATTGAGTAGAGAGTATAGTGGACCGGAAGAGAACATCCGATTGTTGTTTTACCGTGAAGGTTTTCATGGTTTCTTGGTGCAGCAGGAAACAAATCTATGTGGCCTTGAATACCATAGAAGTAGAGTATATATCATTGAGTGTGCGAAGTAGTGCGACTTCATAAAATTATGAGATATTTACTTGATCATGATATGGATTCTATAATTATAACCAGAGTTGTGTGAAGCTCTTTGAGAAATGCGTGTTTCATGATAGATCGAAACACATAGAGATAAAATATCATTTTCAGATACATGATGCAGAGAAAAGGAATACATGTGTCGTACCCTCCTACACATGAACATATTGTAGACACCTTCACCAAACTGGATTGGTGAAGAATACCTCTCTAGTTGAGAGGGAGTGTTTATGACTATAGGCAAGACAAATTTTGAGTACTTCCGGGCAAGACTTGGCTTGATGGAGAATGCCTCCCAAGATGAGAGGGAGTGTTAATGATTACAACCGCGCAAGACATCCTTCAAGACACAAAATGATTGAGTTGAACTGAGAGAGAGCCCATGAGTTGGGTGTGTGGTTCCTATCTGAGACAGAATTGGAACTTAGTGATGGCCTCGTCCTTACAGAGAGTTGAGAAGAAATCCATATGATTCTCTTGTGTAATGTAGTGAGAAAGGAGATCTGTTGAGTTGGACGTGCCTGTGGTTGAGAACAGGGTGAACATGTGAATTCCCATGAGCTAGGTGCATCGTTATGAGACAGAGATGAAGACAATGTATTATCCTCCTTTGAACAGAGAGTTGATATGATGAACTCCAGATGACTCTCCTGTGTAATGTAGTGGGAAATAATATTTTTTGAGTGCACGTGCCTATGGATGAGCATAGGTGAACGTGATCCTAGTGGTTCTCCTATGAGACTTAGTGAGATAGATATATGGACATCCCTATGGATGTGCCCCTAGTGGTTGAGAACTAGTGGGTGTATGAGATCCCTTGCTATATTGTTCAATATTTAGACCTACCTGTAACCCTAATTGTAATGTAAAGGGTACATTGTGGCCCCACCTTATTGTAATTGATAATTAATGTAAAAGGTGATTAATCTGGTTATTATTAACTATATTGTGAGTTAGATAGGTCGTCCCTATTGTGCCAATATACATTTCTTTTGACAGGTCAAGTATAATATAAGTAAATGTAAATTCCCATTGAGGAATCATATCTTGTGTGTGAGTTTGGAAATTTTAGCAAGTACATCTTCTTGAGAAAAGTGTGCACCTCTCTTGGGTGCTAGTATTCTAGGGTTTGCAAGCACCCTCTTGTGTGCTAGGTTTTCTTGGTGGTGAAGGTATTTATCTTGAATAATATAGCAAAGGATTGGTTAGGTTTTCTTCCCTTGTTAAGAAGGGTTTCCCAGGATACTTCTTGTGTACTTGTGCATGATGTTTCTTCTTGTGATCTTGGTTGCTGCAACAAATTGTTTATGGTTTAAGTTTAATACTAAAATGAAATGAACTTCAAGATTAAAACTTGCATATTGAAAAATCAACAGACTTTGACTTGTTGACTTTGAATTTGACGTGTTTTTTCTGTTTGACCTGATCTTCAGATTGTGATAACTTCTGGATACGGTGTCCATTTTCAGAAAAATAATATATGGCCGGAATCAAATCAATGAACCCAATGCAATTGTGATGGTTTCGTCCAATTCTGATAAATTTAATTTTAGGCCTTCCTAGATCCATTTGGATCACACCTCCCCACCAAGACCTTTTGATCCTCTAAAAGGATATTAACCAGTCATCAAGTGTGGGATAGACCTACCCACTTGTCCTTTGTCTTTAAACTTTGTCCTGTGCATCTGTCACATCATAATCAATTGCATAATAACCTTGACAACTGAAAGAATATTGTTAGCCACTTGAACTCATTCACATATTACTGAATCCACTACCATCCATGTAGAAAACATTAGCAGCGATAACATTAGAAATATGAATGAAACTGAACCAATATGTTTGATGTGCTTTCATGAAATTAACTTACCTTGAAAAAAAGTATGATTGAACTCCCATCCTACAACCATCTCATGTTCATGCTTAAGATCAACTGATTTACTTGACACAATTATAGGTGTATTTCTTCCATAAGATGCCTTCTTTAATTGTTCCCTTGTGAAAAGAGATTGATTTGATTTTATGTGATGAGCATGTACAACATATTCATTGCCTTCTTTAGTTAAGTGATATTGATTATTTTCCATGTAGAAGATTGCTTTGCGATCATATAAATAAGGGCTTCTTAAGACCATTCCACATGTTTCTAGTGGTACCACATCACATTTCACTTCATCCACATACTTAGATGTAATTTCAAATTTTATGATACATTGCTTTGTTATGGGCAATTTATGATCTTTTCTTATCCAATTTAGTGAGTAAGGTTTGTGATGCATCTTAGTGTTTAATCCCAATTTCTTAACCACTTCTTCTAAAATTAAGTTAGATAGAGATCCACTATCTAAATTTGTCAATCTTAGTATGTTTCATTATCACCCTTATATGAAACAATTTACTTCTAGAATCAAAACCTTCACCAATTTTACTTGACAAATCAACTACTGTGATTTTAGACTCATCACCTGAATCATACCCCAAGTCTGTTGGCCATGTTGTTTTTGCAACTATTTTCCTCCATTTCCTTTCTTTGAAACACTTCGGTCTCGTATCTGGGTGAAATTTCCAACAATGGTCATCATCATGCCCTTCTTTCTTGCAATGATTGCAAGAGAGATTCTCTTCCTTCACTGTCATTGAATTTTCTTTCTTCTCATTCCATTTTCCTTTTCCATCTTTCTTTGAAGATGTTTCCCTTGATACACTAAATCTAGTTTTCCCTACTTCAATATACGTTTCTTGGATAGAAACCTCATCAAGATTAGTAGGTCCAAACATGAATACAATATTATGAATATAAGTAGGAAAACCTCCTATATACTTCATAAGAGTTTCTTATGTAGTTAATGGAACATCTAGCATCAAAGCTATCTTACAAAATTCATCTATTTATTCCTGCACCGATTGTCCTTTTCTTAGTTTAAGACTTTGCCATTCAATTAAATCCTTTTCCTTATAACCCAAATGATTAAACTGCTTTCTAAGTGCAAAAACAAAATCTTGCCATGATGAAAATACATTACCAACTTGTTGAGTTCCATGTTGCATCTTACTTTTCCACCAGATGAGAGTTGTGCCTTCAATACCAAGCGATGCCAATCTGATTTTGGTTTCCTCATATTTGATGTGATGCACATTAAAATATGCCTTCATATGTCTAACCCAATTATCAAGTTTATCAGCATTAACTTCATCATCATACATAGGAAAAACAAATTTTACATCAAGTTTAAGTAATGGCATATCAGGCTTATGTTTATGGGAATATTTTCTTGCAGTAGAATTTGAAATTGTACTTGAAGAAGAAGAAGAAGATGATGGATATGAAGGAGGTGAAGGAGGAGATGTTGGAGGATCCTCTCCTTCTTCATTTTTGGATTTCTTTGAAGATTCTCCTAGAACCAGTCTCTTACATTCCAAATTATCATCATACAATACTTTTTCCATCTCCAACATGGAAAAGAAAGTTCTTTGAAACTCTCTTTCATTTTGAGAAAGACCTTCTTCTAATGCCATATTCTCACTCTAAGATGTCCTCTTTCTTTATCCAATCTCTAGATCTCCTTCTATAAGCTCGCCTTCACCACGACTTAGCTTTTCCCCGGTAATCATGAAAACTCAAACAACCAACTTTCAACCTACTCTGATACCACTTGATCTGAAATTGATATTTTAAATACTATGGTTAAGTTTATGCATGAGTTGTTTTACCATTTAGGAATTAAGAGAAGAAGCTTAATGAATGAATGTTGCAACCATATAAGAATTAAAAAAAACAAACCATAACACCAAGATTGTTAATGGAGTTCAACACAAGTTTTCATATGTCTATGGGTCTTTGTCTTAGTGGGGAAGGATTCTTATTAATCTTCAATGATTTAAGAATACAAAACAAAGGCTTACATAACATCTCCTGAAACCACCTTTCATATATGCAAATTCTTGACAGAAACAAACATCACCATTGGATGGAACAATAAGTTTTGAGACTTTTGAGTCTAAAGTTGACTATGCTTGGTTTGACAGTTTAGGCTTCAAAGGCACTTTTCTGTTCAACTACTCGAATGTAGAAACTTAATCCATATTTAGACTCCCCTCAAAATTATGCAACTTTTGAGTATAAATTCAACCTACTTTTGAATAGTACCTCAGGGCCTCCCCTCAGAACGAATAACAATATTGCACCCTATTAGATCCATACATTTCGTACAGTCTCGTTTTCGTGCAAAAAAATATTTTTTCTCGATTTTTCGTGCCCAAAAAACATTAAATTTTCTTGATTTCTATGCCCGGCTAAATAAGCCAGACTCCGCCAAATTTAGGGACAGTTTCCAAACTTAGAATCAATTAGCCAGATTTAGCGAGCTTCTGCTAGATTTAGAGGTTATCTGCCAGATTTGGTGGAACCTCCATATTTGGAGGAATCCACTAGATTTTGTTGAACTTATAGAAGGTGCCACATGTCACCTCCATAAGATTCTATGTGTCAATTTTATTGAGCCAAATCACCCTAGAAAAACTTAAAAATGATTGCCATGTGTATTGACCTCATGTTTCCGCTATTGTCATCTTGGCGTCATGATGTCATGCTGAGATCATCATGATGCATTGTTGATGTCAATGTTTACTTTGATCTATTGACCTTGAATTTGACTTTTTTTACACGGTTGACCTTTGATCTTGGTCAGGTAACTTTGCATTTTTTTACCTGGTTGACCTGATCTTCAGATCGCGATAACTTTTGCATATGGTGTCCATTTTCAAACAAATATATATGGATGGAATAGGTTCAACGAGATCAACGCAATGGCCTTGGTTTCATCCAATTATGAGAACTTTGATTTTAAGTCCTTCTTGGATCCATTTGGATCATCTTTGGTGATTAATTTATTATGATCTTCTTTCAAAAATAATAGAAACTGATCCTAATGAAACTTCCTCACCTCTTCTTGTTCATCTTGGAATTCTTTCATGGAAGTATCATCAATAAATTTCTATAATACCTCTTCATAAAAAAAAAATCCTTTGAGCCTGTCTTAATCAAAATATACCACATGTATATTATAGTGATTAAGATCCATAGATATAAAATGACTCACTACCAACTCATGTGGATCATTTCCTTTTTCACTTCCCAGACATAAACATAAATCTTGTTGAGCCTTTGTTTCTTTTCTAGCATGTTTTCCATTTAATAGACTGTAGTTTCATATGTGCATAGGAAACAGAGGCCAAATTGTTATACTATTTCTCATGGGAAAGGAATTAACCCCTATTCTTATGGTGCGGTAAGTTGCTTCTCTCATTAAAAGACGATCTGGGAAAAACTATGGAAAAATATGAGGGGATCTTGTAGTGCCATATACTCTCACATAGGTATAATATTTTCCTAAATACTTATTAGTTATCCCTTTCATCCCAACTCTAGCTTCACTTGAAATTATATACCTTGGGAACCCAAAAATGATAGTGTAAAGAGGAGAGAGGAAATGATCACAAATGTCATAGAGACACCTCTTGTAATTTATGTTCCAAATCTCATAGAAATATGCATGGACAAGAGGTTGATCTAGATCGACCCAATTCCATTCAAGTTTAGGAAATGAAATTGAGGAATGCATGACATCAATTAAATAAGTTGACATGTAGAAACATGAAATTTTCATACCTGGTAAATGTTTCACATTAAGACATACGTTGAAAGTCAATATCTTTTCCCAATTGAACATGTGTCCTGTCTTCACAATGGTATGGGCCATGGGTAGCCAATCTATGTGAAAACATGCACATTTTTATTTTCCATATAATCAGTTAAACATCACTATCAATATTTTGTATGGTTCCTTGAACTCTTGTGTGGGGATAAGCTTCTTCCCTTGCTTGAAAATTTTGTCTGTCTATCCACTAGTTATTCATTAACTTAGTTGGGCCTTTGTTATTTTGAGAATCCCTTTAGGAATGGATCATTGAGGGAGAACATAGATCCAGGAAGGTGATATCTTGTACTGACATCTTCATGTTGCAAAGATGTTATTTGTCATTTGGATTTATTCAAAATTGTGGTAGTACTAGGGTCAAACTACCTAAAATGCCAGTGGGTTGATTTTTTGTAAGGGAATAATGTAGGTTGTGCAACCACTAGGTGAATTCCACTCTTCTGGATATTTTGGTATGCTTTGAGGTATTCATCTTCGAGAGGAAAGTCTCCAGTATTGAATATTCTATATATATTGTCATATCTCAATGATTGATATTCTCTGGTATGATAAGTTGTATCAATCACTAAAACATCTACCTGGAAGTTAGAAGTTTTAAGCACATAATTTGAAGCATACGACACCAAATTATTGGATCTTTGGGTCATCTTACTCACCATAGCTTGTACTTTATATCCTTCAATTAAAAAATTGATCATCAATTATCTAAATAACGAAAGATAATTCAATAAAGAAATTCAAAATAACAAGAATCCTCTTTATAACGAAAAAGGTTTTTCTAGGGCATTACAGAGATGGTTAATGAAAAACATGGTGACTACTTAGCACATGACAAACATATATGATATCAATGAGGGTTTCAAGGTCATAATATAGGCATTTAATTACCTTAACAAGCAAATCGAATGATCTGCATACTATGACTAGTTCAAAACCAGAGCATGAATGCACCATTAATGTGATTTGAAATCCTAGATTTACCAAATCCATGTATTTGAGTGAAAAGGGGTGAAAATTTGAAACTATGTTCTTGGAAGCCATTTCTTTTGGAGGAGAAATGTTGAAAATGTAATTTATGCTCCGATAAAAAGGTATCGAAGAATATTCGGTTCTAGGATTTGATTTCTATGCTGAAATTTTAGGGGCGCAAAGGGTTATATAAAACTTCAGAGTTGTTTCCATCGGAGTGGAAACGTTTACCCTCGTATTCACACTCCGATGCAATAGAATTGAAGAATATTCCATTTAAATATTGGTTCTCGTGCTGAAATATTAGGAGTGCAGATGGTTAAGTATAAGTCTTTCAGAGTTGTTTCTGTCGGAGTGAAACATCTCACCCTTTTATTCACACTCTGATGAAAAAGCATCAAAGAATATTCCTTTTCTTATATCGATTTTCATGCCGAAATTCAAAGTTTGAAAAATGTTAGGTGTGTGTAGTTGGAGCTTATCAATCGACGTTAAAAAGATTGGGGAAGTTTCATAGCTCTTATGAGAAGGGTATTGAAGAATATTCCCTTTCTCGATAAAAGTGCCATCTTGTGAAAAATGCGCAATAATTACATGAATAAATATTTGTTTTGCATGACATAGACCAATTGACACCGACCAAGTCATAAAATTGTCATCGTGTAAGCACAATGTCTCATCATCCATGTGATTTTCCCTCCACCAATGATTGATTCACATATTAATCAATAGTAGGGTAAGTTGTAAACACGATCCATCAAACTGTGTTCATCAGAGTTAGAAGTTGATCACAAGAAATATTACTCCAATATAGAATATAGTAAGAATGGGTGCGAATATTAATCTAAAAAGACTTTGAAGGTTGAGAAAGAATTGGTAAGTGTATCATAGAAAGTGATAACTCAAATTAAAAATAAAAATAGCAAAGAGAAGACATTCATACTGTATAAACAAAAGAAATAATTTCCCTATGCCAATACCTTTCCAATCATGTAGTAATATAGTACCTTGCAAAATTTTAGAGAGAGGGAAACCAACAAAAATATCTCTTGAATGAGATATTTCAAGTGGGTTGTTGTGGGGTGGTCACAACAATTGGCTTCCCCATTCAATGTCCTCTAAATGTGGTATATAGAGATGCACTCAAAGTGAAGAGAAAGGTGTAGCTTGAATGATGAAAAAGGTGTATCCCTACCCAAGTCCCTAGGCATAGTGATCCATCTTCTCCTCTCGTACTTCCCTAAAAATATTATATATAATTAATGTATTTTTTAAAAACACTCTTTGTTTTTTTTTTAAATAGTTTTTAATTATAAATGTTATATAATTATTTATTTTAAAGTTTTATTGATTATCTTAATACTTATTTTTAATTTGATTAATTAAATTATTATTTATTTATTTATTTTTATAATATTTTAAATTTCTCATTCTATATTTTATTTTTAAACTTTATAAAATTATAAATTTTAATATTTTTGGGTATGTACAAGTTGATGATGGTCTCTCATGATGCATTAGTGACAATGCAAACATGGAAAAAAAAAATCTGTTAACTTGGAGGAATTATTCAGGGTACTTTTACAATGAATTTGAATATGATGTAAGAAGATGAAACATAGGGAATTGAATTAGCTTTCTGAATATATGGCTTTTATTCATAGAAATTGTGAATACCTATGTGAATTTTGATTTTTTCTAAAAGTGATATGTTATTTTTCTAGCAAAATATAAGGTACATGTTTTTGTTCGTGCAGGTGTTGAGTACCTTAACGATGGAATTGCATTCCAAAAACTTGTATAATTGTTACAAAGAAACCATTTTTCTAGTGTGATGTATTTTTTTAAGGTATATGTTTTTGTTCGTTGGAAGTAATGAAAACATGGAAAAAAGCAATATGTTAACTTGGAGGGATTATTCAAGGTACTTTTAAAATGAATTTGAGTATGATGTAAGAAGATGAAACATAGGGAATTGAACTAGCTTTCTAAATATACAAATTTTATTCATACAAATTGTGAATAACTATGTGAAGTTCGATTTTTTCTAAAAGTGATATTTTATTTTTCCAACAAAATATAAGGTATATGTTTTTGTTTGTGCAGGTGTTGAGTACCTCAACGATGTAATTGCATTCCAAAAACTTGTATAATTGTTACAAAGAACCCATTTTTCTAGTGTGGTGTATTTTTTGGAAATTTATAATATCAATTTTGTATTTTTTTTTTTAAATTATGAAAGTCAATATATCCTTGAAATTACAACGCCTTTTGTTCATGCAGGAGAAGGGGATCTTAACATGATCAAAATAATTTGTTTCTTTAATATCATAGATATTTCCCCCCTCTAGTATGGAATATAACTCATTTTAGAAATGGTTAATCCGACAAAATGTTATAGTAGATATAAGAGAGGTACATATTCTAGGATTTTTACATATGCGAAGACAAAAATATATTAAAAGTAGTATACAATATTGATTAAAAAGAAAAAACTATATATTTGGAATTTGCATAGTCATCTCTATCTATGTTTGTAGTTTTGTCAACAAATGATTTGTGTAGCCTATAGAAAAATAATGTCAAAAACAAAGACATGGAGAGGTATTAAAAAAAATGGAGGCTTTTATCAATTTGCAAACCGAACCACTAGGATTTTCATGTCGAACCTAAATCTGAAGAAACCAAGTTAGCATACAAGTATCCTAAAGTTGTCAATATCACCTAAAAAAATATGAATTCAAAATAATGTTCATGTGTTCTTAATAACATGCACATGCTCTAGGAAAGAGTACATGTTCCTTATAGTGCAAATGCACTCTAGGAAC
>SNQJ01S0007524.1:72464-93407 GCA_010110895.2 Picea sitchensis | reverse complement strand
TTTTAATATGGGTATAATTAACAAATAATCAGTAACACCCAAATCATTCACTTTAATGATAAATGAAAAGGACATTTCAAATTCACATACTTGAAAAAGATAGTCACCAAAATGACTACCTATTCTATATTTGGAATTAATCACCTATTAAATAATTAAACTTTCAATTATACCTTTTAAACTTAAAAATTGAAAATTATATTTTTCTACCTAGATTAATATTTAAGTTACCAAAAACTTAGAAAGACCTAATTATATAATATATTATAAAGATAATTTCCTAGCCCAAATAAAAACTCAACTATAAATTAGAAAAATCATATTATTAAAGATAAAACTATATATTTTAAGTTTTAAATGATTAGTAGCATTGTTATGAGAAAAATAAAAACTAAACTATAAATTAGAAAAATCATATTATTAAAGATAAAACTATATATTTTAAGTTTTAAATGATTAGTAGCATTGTTATGAGAAGCTAGTAGCATCATGTAATTATTGATTCTTAATCCTTTAATTAAAATCTAGATTTCTTTTGATAACAACCAATATTCACATATTTATCAAAGTGACTATATCCAATGGAAAAGACTCTCCAATACTATGCAACTTTGTTAGATGATCCCAACACTTCACACTAGCTTTGTCAAGTACCTACCTTTACATTAGCTAGGGTTGAAAAGGAGAGTTGAATTAGATCAACAAACATTCAAAGAACATGATTCTAATTTTGGCTTAAGAATTTTTATTCACCATAATACATATATCATAAACACAAACAACCAATTTTTTTATTAAACCATCATTATACAAACACCAAGTTAAATCATTCTACAAAACAATATTTATTGCTAAAAAATTGACAACCAAATATATATTTTATAAATCTATATATATATATATATATATATATGTTTTTAATTAAATGTTCACTTAAATTATATTTATCTTCACCATATTTATGTAAACTAATTGTTAAGTGATTCGATGACTACATATGATCAGAAGGGTGTCCGTTTTATTTTGATTATTAAGAAAAAATCGTATAGGATGCCCAAACACTTAACAGTTCACCAAGAATCCTCCAAGTTACCAAGCTTGAGGATGACTATCTCATACTCTTTCACAACGGAATATAAAATCTCAAAAAATTTAAATCTTTGAATGCCTGATCCATTAGGTTTGGGTTATGTCTAAACTATGAATTAGAGCTAGGTCTGAACAAATTCATGGAATAAGAAGATTTAGCATAGATGCTTGATTTCCATCAGTCGCCTCTCTCGGCAATTAGGTTTGGGTTATGTCTAAACTATGAATTAGAGCTCGGTCTGAACAAATTCATGGAATAAGAAGATTTAGCATAGATGCTTGATTTCCATCAGCAGCCTTAAAGGGATAATAACAAATTTCAATGATTTTTTTAATTGCAAGTATAGATGTATTTCATCTGGGAATCTGAAAATTTGAAGTGGGTGTGACCGTTCTCATAAAAATAAATTAATTATTTTAATGTGAATGTAATTTAAAAAACTATAAATTAATTATTTTTAATGTGAATGTAACTTAAAAAACTAATTCCAATATTCACTCTGTAAGTTTAACACTCCAACCCACTCTGTGACTACATTTTATTACACTGCTCAGCAAGCACGTGCCATTACATCGATGAAAAAATGGCTCTAAGCCAACCACACTCGCATTAACATGGCATCCCTTTCCATATCGAATCAGTGTTTTTTATTAGCTTGACATGAGTTGAATCATCCAATACGTTTCTGTTAACAATGGCGGAGCTTTCAACATTTGGGTTATGTCAGCTCCAAAAGTTGAGGAATCATTACGCTGAGAGGACGGGGAAGGGTTTACAAGTAGGTCTTGTATATTTCAAGCGTGTTAAGAGAGCACAACTCAGGCTTTAGTGGAGTTACAGGCATACAAAGACCTGAAGTTGAGAGGCAAGCACCCAATCTCCTGGCCGCCCAGGAGACATGGCCATTCTTGCAAATTGTACTTGCATGCAATGCCTTGAGTATCTCAGCTGAAGAAAGAATCCTTGTGTAGATAAATGTTCTTTCATCTCTTACATGACAGATCTTGAATCATGAGGTTGAGTAGCACTTACATGACAGATCTTGAATCATGAGGTTGAGTAGCAGAGAATATTGCATGAAAGCATGAGGAAACCTATTCTAGTTGCAACAGATGTGGTAGCAAGTGTACTTGATATTAATCCTAGTCTGGTGGTCCTGATGGGATGAATCAGAATGACAAGAAGATGGTGGGATGAAGTAGGAGAGGGCTGAGTGAATGCATTTGTAGAGGTGTTCCTACATGGTTGAAGGTGGCAACTTGCATGGTTAGAAGGTGGCAACCTACAAGGATGATGCAGATGATGCAGTACAGATCAAGTAGGTGGTGGTAGTAGGAAAGATCAGGTAGGTGAGTCAATCAGAAATTGGTGGCAACTTGCATGGTTAGAAGGTGGCAACCTACAAGGATAATGCAGTACAGATCAAGTAGGTAGTACAGATCAAGTAGGTGGTGGTAGTAGGAAAGATCAGGTAGGTGAGTCAATCAGAAATTATGTTATGGAATTCAATAAATATAGATAAATAAAATTGTTTTTAAAATTAAATTTGATTTTTTTTTTTTTTATAAAGAAACTAGACAAACAACTTAGTTAAAAATATAAAGACCTACCAAAATGCACCATTTAATCTACCAAAACACACCAAAGTAATAGACTCGTCAACCGCTAAGCCAACTAGAATTCCTGACCGAAGGCAGGGGCTAATAAATGTAGGGTTAAAAGGAAAGCTAGCTTCTATGCATGTTAAGAAATACAATAAATTCATAAAATCATAGTTTGTACGATTCCATTTAAAGTTATGCAATTGAAACATTAGTTACGATTTCATTGCTTTTGATACCATTTTTTAATTTTGACTTAGAGTCTACGTTGGGTGGTGGCTTTAGGATGCAACGTCCCTCGATACTATTAAACAACATAATGGTTTTCCATAATGTAACATTGGACATCAAAATGCTATTGGGAGAGTCTCATCTTTATCTTAAGCCTTTCAATCATATTTACCAATTAGATAATTAGAACATGAAACATTAGGATATAGTAGTTAATTAAAAAAGATGCCAATAGAGATATCCTAGCCAGCGAACTAAATTGACATTGTTGTGAAAGAGGATAATGTACATATAAACACTATCTAATTTCCTTAATTTATTATATTTTTATTATTTATTGTGTATGGGATTTTATTTGATTTTATGGCATCGCATAGAGAGTTATTCATTTCTTTTTGAATTTAGTTCGGGGTGAGTGGGAGGAAATGGAGTAGAGGTTAGTCAAGGATCTTACCAAGAAGCATTCTAAGTTCATTATTTTCCTCATTTATTAGATTATTTGTGGATTAAGAATACTATTAAGAATGAGGTGAGAAACTACAAAGAGGATCTTAAGAACAAGTTGTTTGAGCAATTGAGAGCTAGAGCCAAACAATCAGTTTTTGTATAGATTAACTTTGTAAGATGCCATGGGAATGGTCTGTGTAACTTATGGAAATGTTTTGGATGCATAAATATAGGTCTCAAGCTTTGATGATTGGGGCTTACGAGAAACAAAAGCTTATGTTTTCGATAACCCTATTTTTTATACAACATAGATTCATTATTTATAAGCTGACCAGGATTCCACTAGGAAAGAAATGAATGAAGAACATAAGCATATTACTTTTTATGCCTAGTTGCACATGAACCACTTCTGGCATCTCTGGAACTCTTTCCCACCATTTTGACATTTTTGCAAGCTTGGGAATGGGTACGAAACGTCCCCAATTGGATAGGAACCATTTCGAGAACTTGGAATCTTTTTGGGAGCTTCAAAGTCAAGGAAATGGGATCTTGGGAATGTTTTAAATGGAGTTTTCAATATAAGGAGCTTGTAAATTCTCCCTATTTGATAGGAATATTCCACAAGCTCCCAAGCATGTGGGCCTCAAATTAGTACATCTTGAGCATATATTCTCACTATTTTGGAGCCACTCTCATGATACCCCCTTAAAAAAACATACAATGATTTAAAAAATCCTATCTTCTACCGATAAAATGACAACCTCATCATGAAGAATACACCTTGTTTGGCATTTGACATTTTTTTACATCATTTGGCATTAGACATCATGTTGCATTTTGAGTCACTGTGTGAGTGAGATATGTTGTGAGTCTTGTGTAAGGAGGGACAACACGTATTGACTAGTCACATTTGAGTGAGGTATTGAGGAATATTGAAGAGCCACATGTAAGTGAGGTGCATTGAGGATCATTGTGAGTAGTGCATTTTGAGAAACGATGTGTGGAATATTGTTAGTATTTGGTCATCTCAATATTGTGACTAGTAGGGTGAGAATTTGTGAGCAACTCCTAGCATTTTTCATTTTCGTATACCAACATTTTCCATGTATGTTTTTTCACTAAATCCAGTTGTGTGATATCTTGTAGTGTTTTAAGTTATGTTGAGTGGTTTTCCAAATTTTGTTGTGTGGTTTCCTAAATTTTGTTATGTGGTTTTACTATTTTAATTGCATATGAGATCTAATAAAGGATAATAGCAATAGCTTATGGCATGAAACGTTTGAAGTTTTTTTCCATGTTTTAGTTATAGAGATCAGTGGCTGAGTTTTGATACTTGTAACTTGTTGAACAACTGAATATACTAAATTAGTAAAGTCTAGCATACTATAGTATATACTATATAGAAATTCTAATAGACAGTAGGAGACAAAGTTGTACCATTTTGGCCTCCAATTTGATTGAAATAATATTTAAATACAAAAATTTGAGGCATTCATAGGAGGAAAAATAGTTCAGGAATGACCAACATTTTTATTGAAATAAATACCAAAGTCTTATAGCTATATGTTTCATTATTTGAATACATTGTAATATAGAATATTTTTAATATTTTTAATATAAATATTGTCACTCTCAACCTCACGTTTCCTGCAACTTTGGGCGAAACTTCTAGACATTCCAGACAATGTTATCAATGTTACCAATGTTGCAATGTTCTGGAAACTCATCCAACATAAGTTTTAGGAACTTGATATTAGAAAAAGGGTAAAGGAAAAAAAATTAAAAACTAATTCAAATCTTTAAAGTTCAAGAAAAATAGAAGCAACTAGGGCTATTAGTGGAAAAAATCCATTCCATCCAAAAGAAATAAAATATCAACTATCCCCTTCATACAATGAAATCCATCATCCAATCAAACAAAGGAGAAAAAATTTACCCCAAATCACCACTTTTCTCCTCCGGAAAAACATGTCACCCTAGGCAACTTAAGAAGTTGAGGAACAATTCATATCTATAGTTTAACTCTACTATAGGCCATTGACTTAGACTATGTAACTTATGACAAATTTTGGGGTTGAAAACTGTAGGGGCTTAGCCATGATGATTGGGGATTGCAAGAAGCATAAGTTTGTGGTTTTGATAACCCTATTTTTGTTGCAATAAAACTTCATTATTCAGAAGTTGATAAGGATTCCACTAGGAAAGCAATGAATGAAGCACATAAACATATTACCTTTTACGAACTATATCTCAAGAAAAGTTAATAGAAGGAAAAGTAAAAATGAATTAAATGTTTAAAGCTTAGAAAACATAGAAGCAATTGTGGCTATCTGTAGAAAATATCCATTCCATCCAAAAGAAATAAAATATGCCCCCCTTAATATAATGCAATCCAATCAAACAAAGGAGAAAGGATTTACCTTAAATTTCCATCGTTCTCTTGCATAAATATTTGTCACTGCGGGGAATTGTATTGGCTAGTTTTCTCTTGCAAAAAACTCTACGGTGTTGTGTTACTCTCTATAAAAGAACTATGACGTATTTCTCTATAGAATGGAACTTTGAGTAAATAGAAATGAGACTCCAATATTTTAATTTGGAGTAATTTAGAAATACAATGTGATTACCAATAACATTGATCATAAACATACCAACCCCACTCAACCACTCAAGCTAATCCACCAAACTATTTAAATAAAAAACATTGGTTACATATTCTTCACCATGTAATACCCCGATTCCAAGTCCCCATATTAATGATATATTTTAGTTTATTTGATGAAAGGCCACAGTTCTTGTAAATTTGAAAGGTTGGATAGCCTATCAATGCAATACTTTGAATTTTAATAATAAACATGCATTGTTGGCTGCAAGGAAAACAAGGATATAGTTATAGGGGGGTATGATTCCACAAGAGAGGGGGCTAAAGGGGCTAAGCCATTTCATTGTATTTTATTCACCCGTATTGGAATTAGTTGGGAAAATGATTATATGAGCTTCTTCGGGAGGCCACATGGTGCATTATTGCATGTAATTATCTAAACCATGCTTTTGGTTGTCGGATGGTCCTGACTCATTCTCCATTCATTCCTCATTCATTCTTTCTCATTCTTGTTCTTTTTTTGGACATGAAATCAAATTTCTAGAGGTAGAGAGTCATTACTAGTTAGTTGTAGGTAACTACTAGTTATTACAACAAGAAATTATTGCCTATGTTCTTCAGAATGTTGAGAATTGTGAAAGAACTACCCACAACTGAGAATCCTTGGAGTTTCCATCCTTGATATTTCCTAACTAGTAGGATTGGATCCGTAGACAAAAGTGAAACAACGTGAGGGACTACATTGTAGAGAAGGGGGTTCATTTCTTTGGGTTATGCAGGATGAGGGGGGAAGATATATAGAAGACTATGATTTGTTGTGTGGTTGAAAAAACAATGAGAACTTGATAGTTGGCTATTGTGTGAAACTTAGAGTCAAAAGAGACACATGTCCTTGTGGATTCATAGCTTCGTCTTAGGGGTTGCATGTTGTAGATATTTTATATGCAATAGATCCTAATATTAGATGGAATGTCCAATGTCAGCAGCTAGTCGATGAATTTTTATTTAAAAGATAAGTTCTTTGTTTCTTGTAAATTATATTTCCTCTATGTAATTATCTATGTGTTGTGTTTATAACCTACTTGTTTATTGTTAATGTTGAGTATGGACTAAGAAAAAATTATTTATAGTTTAATATGTTTCTTGATTGTTGCATCAATTGCATCATGCTTCTTGATTTATTGATTGGTATCAAAAGTTCGAATTCACCCAAAAACACAATTTTTTGAGGTACTCGGGAAAGGTGTATGTCATAGATTGGTATCATAAAATTGGTTGTAGCATTTGGGTCATATGGGACGAAACATGGGATGGAATGTTATTATTTTCACTTAGGTTGAGCTAGAGGGTGCTTGGGAGGCCAAAGGAATTTTCTTGAAAACGTGCATTTTTTAGAATTTTTGAAAAAATTGGGAATTTTTTTGTATGTGATGATGTGGAGGCCTCGTGTCGGGTGATGTGAATATGGTGGTGTGGACTACCATAGTAGAGGGTCGATGGTAGTAGGCCATGGTGGTGGAGCAATACCATGGTGCTATTGGGCTTTTTGGTAAGTTCTTTCAGAATGTTTCAAAAGGCCTCGACGCCAACGAGAGGCTGACATGTATGCAATGGGTGGTATGGTGGTATCAAGACCTTTTGGAGTTGATAACATCCCTCCGCCTTAAAATTAAGAGGTAAACCTCAGTCGTCGATCATTCCCCGATCTTCGTCATGTGATATGGAGATCAAACAGGTTGCGTTTGAAAGGTAAAATTGTGTAATGGGACCCACCCATCACCACAACCAACAAATGGGTGCCATGTTGCATCTGATATGGATGGGGCCCGTAATATAAAATAGATGAATAAATAAAATAAAATAAAATAAAGAGAGAAGGATGATGATGGAGGATGATGAGGCAGAGAAAGGATGTCTAGAAGGGTGACATGGCATACCCTTAGGGTTCCATATGGACCTGAGGTGCCACATCATCAACGACATTAGAAAATTGCAACATAGGCAAATGATAGCCTACATTTTTAAAAAAACTATGTTTGGAGCCAAAATCATATTTTGACCATAAAAGGAGCATAATGACCTAGATTGAGATGAATTTTTTTGGGTATGTTTGTAGTGAGGAGGGCTACAAGAGTCTCAATCAGGGCCATTTCTCAATTCTCCATAATTTTCAAATTAGCAATTTTTGAAGATCAGAGTGGTACTCTTTGACAAAGCCTTTGTTTTTGATGATTTTTTTACAAGGTGTCAGGAAAGAAGACATGAAAATACGCATTGGAGAATTTGGCCATATTCCAAGGGGTTTAGAATGAGGATGTTGAAACAATACAAAATCCACTATTCTATGCCACTATTTGGGGATTTTTGAGATTTTGAGAGGAGGCAAAGGGACCATAGATCGCAAAATTGCAAAACTTTATGTACTTGGCATTTTACTTACACATGAATTTCTTTTACCTATAGCATTAATTGAATATTTTTTTTTATAATATGCATAATTCTAACAAAAATTGTTGCTTGCACATTTTGTAGAATTAAGGGTATAAATATAACAATTCAAGATTAGGATTTTATATTAGAGACATGGAGGATTCGTAAAGATCCTATAGTCATGAGAGGGAAGACAAATTCCTAAACATCATTTTAGGTAATGAGGAAACAAAATCTAATGGACATAGGAGTAGGGTGGAGCCAACATAATTGGTAGAGACTATGAGAAGTTTGACAGTGGAAGTGAAAAGTTATAGATATGATAATGACAAGATAATTAAACTATAGGAGGAGAAAAATGAAATAATACTAAATTTTTGCAAATCCTAAACCCATTGCAAATACAAATGGAGAATGGATCGAGCTCAAGGAATGTTGAATAAGGAAAACCCCATGCAAGGAGACATAACTATAAAGGATCCAGGAACTGAAGGAGTGATAGTAGAACTCAAAAACATCACTACTCACCTACTTATTAATACATGAATTTGTATGCATCTGAAGAGTCAAGAAGCAACCCATAAGTGTCTCCTATTAGAAATCAAAGAAGACGATATGAGTTGGAAAACTTTAAAGGAGAGATTGGGAATCTTAAGCCACCAACCTTTGATGGTGAAAATATGAGAGAAGATGATGTTGAAACCTAATTGCTTAGAATTAGAAAATATCTTCAGTTGCATAGCTACTCATCTAACCTAGAAATTGGGATTGTCATATATCATTTGCATGGAAAAGATTTTATGTGGTGGGATTGGTTGAAATAGGTCAAGCACATTGATTAGAAAATGATTTCTTGGAGGTAGTTCAAGAATTATTTTCAGCAATAATATCTTTCATAGCACCATAATGAAAAGAAGCAAGATTTATTTGAACTCAATTTGGGGAGCATGACCATGGAAGAATATGAAATGAAGTTCTTGGAGTTTTTGAGGTATTTGGATTTTATAAAAGATGAGAAGGTGAAAATAATAAGGTTTCTAAGTGGACTACCATACTTTTACGAAGACAAAATTAAATTTGTTGAACCAATAAATTTGGAAGAGACCATTAGAAAAGCCAAGTACCTCTATGAGCAAGGAAAAGGTAGAGAAACTTTTCAGAAATATTGGAAGGATACGAAGTAGGAGAAATCATATAAGAGAAGGAAGGGATTCAAACATCCTTTCAATAGAAACATTCCCAATACATATAATCAAAATCAACCTCATAAGAATGAATATAAGATGGAAAACTCCTTGGGAAAATTGGGAGGATACCAATCAAATCTTGGGGTGGTAAAAAATATCACATGTCCAAAAATTTCCCTCACAGAGAATACAAAATGAGGAAATTACACAACATTCAAGAGGATATTACAGTGGAAGACATGGGAAGAAATATTCCAAGGATATATGCAGCCCTGAAATATCGACAAGAAGAGCATTAGTCCCATGCGATTGAGGTGGAAGGTAAGATTATAAATAATTATGTTTCTATTTTAATTTATTCACGAGAAATCTGTAGTTACATTGATCCTAAAGTAATGGACATATTTCATTTGATGAAAAGTAATCTTGAAAGATCATGGTTGATTCAGTTAGTCACGAGACCAAAAGAAGAATGAATGAGGTTGTCATGGGTTGTCCAATAGATATGAATGGAGTGAATATCAATGTTGATCTAAATATCATACCATTAGTATTTTATGATGTGTTAACTGGAATGGATTGGTTGTACAAGAGTCATGTCGTCCTAGATTTCTATAATAACACATTTACATGTCTTGATGAAAAAGGAAAAAAGAGAATTGTGAAAGGAATTCCAAGATCCATTTCTATAAGGTGGATTCCAACCTTAAAGTTTAAGAGATGTTTCGAGAAAGGATGTCAATTGTATGCATCTCATGTGGAGGAGACAGACAATACCAAAGGGTCAATTCTTAATGATTTTTAGTATTGCAAGCGTGTGAGGATGTATTCAAATAAATACTAGGATTGACACCAAAGAGGGATATATATTTCTATATTTATTTAGTACCCATAGCTACCTTACTATAAAAGAATCCTTATAAAATGAGTACACTATAATTAAAAGAGTTACAAATGCAGCTAGAAGAATTGTTGAAAAAAAGATACATATGCCCAATTGTTTCACCTTGGGGAGCACCGATACTCTCTATGAAAAGTAAGGATGGAACGTTGAGGCTATGTATTGACTTTAGATAGATGAATATAGACACTATGAAGAAAAACTACCCTGTACCTAGAATTGATAACCTCTTTGATCAACTAATTCAAAGATAGACTTGAGATCATGATATCACCAAGTGAGAATCAAGGAAGAAGACATTAGTAAGAAAATTTTTAGAACCACATATGGGCATTATGAATTTGTAGTGGTGGAATTTGAACTAACTGATACACCAAATCTCTCTTATGTGCTTAATGATTGGCATATCCAAAAACTATTTGGATAAGTTTTTCATTGTGTTCTTGGATGATATACTTATTTATTCCAAATAAGAGGAAGAAAATGAAAATCATTTTAGATTGGTGTTACGTGTTCTAAGAGAGAATCAATTGTATTCCAAGTTGAGAAAACACTCATTTTACCAACAGAAGACCCATTATTTAGGGCAGATGATTTCAAAGGAAGGTATAATAATAGATCTAGAGAATATTGAATCCTTTAGGGGATCGCCAATACAAATCAATGTTTTAGAAGTCAAATATTTTATGGGATTATCCAGGTATTATAAGAGGTTTATATCCATTTTCTCTAAGATTTCTCATCCCATCAAATATTTAAAAAAGAATGAAATTATGTTTGAATGGACAAGTGAGTGTGAAGAAAGTTTCCATTTATTGAAGCAGTTACTTACTAGTGCACCTATTTTGAAGATTGTTGATCCAAATGAATATTTTGTGGTATGAACAGATGTATGCAAAGAAGGACTTAGTGGAGTCCTCACTCGGAATGGAGTATGTCATTATTTATGAGTCTCTAAAACTTAAAGAAAATGAGAGTAATAATGCCACACATGATTTTTAACTTGTTTCGATAGTTCATGTTGTTATAACAATTTTTTCTAGATCCTATGCATCATACTTTTATGGCCTACCTTTTCCCTCTACAGACTCAATTTCCCCATTTTTCTCAATCCAAAGTAAAAAATTCAAATTTTTGTGCATATACGCGGGCTACAGTTATACAACTTGCGTATATGCATGTTTCTCCATTACAACTAGTGTACATTGGGTTTTGTGCTCAAAATTAAAATATTTCATATTTTCCATGCCAAGCCATAGGATCTATGACCCTTGACTCTTGATATGTTGGAAATGCTTCGATTCGACCCTTTAATCACCTTTGGAGTCTATAAATTGAGCCATATACAAGCCTTGGAAAAAGAAGAAAAAGTTGATAGAAAATACACTCGGGAGAAATTTTTCCTCATATAGAGTCTACATCCCTTTTTCCTTTAAGTTTGAACTTACCTTATGTTCATCCCCTGTGTTCTCCCTATTTTTTGAAGGAAGAACCCAATTACTCCTAAAAATTGTGAGATTTCCTTGTGGAGGATTGAAGTGTTGAAGGCCTAGGTGGAGATACTTAGTTTCTCAGTTCCGACGAGTGCCAATGCAGAAGGTTGTCACCTATGTACTTCTGTTGATTATATTAATATAAATACTCTTTTCTCATCCAATTATACATTGTAAATGTTTGTATTATTTTCCATGGGTAAATTTTGTATACATGTTGATGGACTATGCTAGTTTATATGCTAACATTTCATATATTTTCCATATGCTTGTGTATCTTGGATGTTGAGGAAAATTTGTAGGTATTAAGCATTGGATCATGAGCTCAATGGTGGTATCCTGCAAATGTCTGGAAGAGGTAAGGATTCTAGAATTTCTTTTGTTGGCATTTCCATTTATCTAGCATACTTGAGATTTGAGTTCATTTCTTGGTGTCGTTCTGTCTGTTTTGGTCTTGCCCCAAACCATAGAGGGTTATTCCTCATAGAAAAATTGGAAACTCCATTGGGGGAAAGAAAATAGCCTCCATGATTCATATTGGGAGAAAAATTATAATCACTACGAGTCATACTGGCACTAAGTCGCCAACCTCTACTAGTCACATTGGATATGTGTTGCCAGCCTCTACTAGTCATGCTGGGGGCAAGCAACCAACCTCTGTGAGTCATGCGGGGAGAAAAATTCCAGCCACTACGAGTCATACCGGTACTAAGTCACCAACCTCTGTGAGTCATGTTGGAGACCAGTCGCCATCCTATGCTAGTCATGTTGGAGACATGTCTCCAGCCTATGCTAGTCATGTTGGGGTCATCTATACTTTTTCTTCCATGTCGGTCCATGTTATGAGGAAAATATATCTATGGCTAGGGGTAAACCACAATAGACGGAAATGACTGCATAAATCAACTCTAATCTCAATTATGATATATAAACAAATATTCTAACAAGACAAGATAAGAGGCCTACCTCGTCCATACGTTTGATGAAGTCCATCGTTGAGCACTTGACCCAAAGCAATATACCTGAAAATAGTCCTCAAAAACCAAGCAATGAAAGCATATGGTGATAGTATATAATGTTATCACATTCAATAACATAATCCATCAATATTCATAACAAATACGCCCATGGAATATTAATTCAAATATTTGCTAGATATTAATTGGACAAGAAAAGAGTATTTCTATTAAGATATAATCAGCAGAAGTGAATGAGTTACAAACTTCCGTGTCAGCATAGTTCGAAACCGAAAAACTAAGTTCCTTCCAGCTGGGCCTCCACCACTTCAATCCTCCACCAAATTCAAGTTCATATAAGAGAGACAATGAATTTCTCAATCAATAAGGGAAGATCTTGGGGGCTAAACAATGTGTTCAGAATTAAAGGACAAAGGGATGTAGGTTCAATGTGAAGTGAATAATTTCTCCAGAGTAACTTTGCTCTCAAAGTTGAATTCTTTCTCCTCTTTTCCATAGCTCGGATTTGGCCCATGTATAGCCTTCAAGTGGAACTAAAGGGTGGATTCAGAACGTTTCCAGTATATGGAAGACCAAGGATCATTGATCTTGTGACATGACATGGAAATCCAACACCATTTTTTAATTTTGGGCACATTTCCCAATGTACGCAAGCTGTAGTGGTTCAACTTGCATATACACATGTTTTAATATGGGCAGGGAACGTATATGTGTAAAAATAATGTTTTTATCTTTGGGATTTGCAAAAACGGACTTCAAGTCTACATAGGGAAATGGAAAAGGCCCCCTGTGCAAGATTGCATAGGGTGAGGCAAATCTTGTTATAACAAATACCCCCTAATGTGTGAGGTCAGAGGAGTATCTGTGATGGCCAGAATACATTATAAAACCTAGAAGTGGAGTAATGGGGACCCAGTTGGAAGAACATAACTTGACTTATGTCCATTCTCCTCCTCTTTGACAATATCCAATGACCATCTCTCTGTTTCACCTGCTACCACACACAAGTTGTTAGTTTGAAAAACCTCAGGTTCTTTAGCCTCTTCCTCGGTTGTCTTCTGCATCACTTCCTCACAAACATGAGCATATGTAAATTTCATTTTGATCTCTCCTATCCTTATATTATAAGACTGGGTATTTTCTTCATTTTCCAAAGGTTCCTTCTCACTCATGAGAAGTATGCTTGAACTAGCCTCCTCTTTAACTCCTCTCTTTCCTATCAACAATAACATATGTGTACGACCACTCTTCTCAAGGGTGTAAGTAATTTTTCTCCCATCATGTATGAAATTCATGTCATAGTGCCATGGTCTCCCCAACTAAACATGAAAAACCTCCATGGGTATGACATCACACAAAATCTCATCTCTATACCCACCAATCTTAAACTCAAATTTGCACTCTCCACATAACATCACTTGGTGTCCCTTCTGCAGCCAAAATACCTTGTATGGATTCGGGTGTGTAGTTTCCTCCAGCTCCATCTTTTCCCCCATTTATGTGGATACCAAGTTATCAGTACTCCCAATGTCTATGATCACTTTGCATACCATGTCCTTGGTCTTACAAGTTGTCCTAAACAGACTGTTCCTCTGGATTGGCTCCTCCACCTCTTTCTCTGGTTTCAAGAGAGCCTTCCTCATCATGAGGTATTTCCCATCCTTTGTTGTTTCTACCTCCATCTCTATCTCCATATCTCTCTGTTGTGCTTCACAAATATGAGCTCTTTTTTCTCTTGCATTCTTTCTCTCGGGACATTCCCAAGACATATGCCATGTATTTCTATGGGCATAGCATCTCACTTATCCTCCTCTTCCACTTCCTCTTCCCTCGAGGAAATATTTTTTACCACCATAGTTTCCACCCCTAGATATTTCTCCTCTAGTAACCTAGTAGTCAAATCTACCAAATTCTTCTCCTTCCTTCTAGAACTTCTCCCTAGCGGTTCCTTCTCTTTGGTCAGTATTTTTTCCTTAGCTTCGTTGGCTTTGTTTTTTGGCCAACTTTTCCTCTTCTTTCAATGCCACCTGATAAGAATCCTCCACTGTTCTCATAGTCATCATGTTGATCTCATCTTGTATCTCATACCTCAGTCCATTTATGTACCTGTCATTTTTCTCCTCATCATTCTCTCGATGTCCTACTCTGATGTTCAGCCTGTAAAATTCTTTAGTATACTCCTTCACTGTCAAACCCTTTTGTCTCGGGTTCTGTAATCTCCTGAATAGATTTATTTGATAGTCTTTGGGTATGAAATTTTCTTTTAACTTAGCTACCATTCTATCCCAACTTTTAATTTTTTGCTTACCTTTGTATCTTTGATCAGCTTGTAGTTCATCCCACCATAACGTTGCATGTCCTTTTAGCCTTGTGACAACATGCTTCACTTTATTTTCATCATCGATCTCCTCATAGTCAAAGTACTTGTCTAAAGCACTTATCCAATCCAACAACTCTTCAAATTCCAAGTTTCCTTCATACATTGGGACTTCCATTTTTGCTTTGGCTCCCATTTTTACAACTGCTTTCAATAAGAATTCCTCTACAGATTCTCCTTCTACAGCTCCTTCAAATTCTATCTCTTCACTCTTGGCTTCACTGATGTCACCAACATCAAGCTCTCTTCTTTGTGTTGTCTCCATGGCATCCAATCTCACATAGAGTTTCCTCATTTCTCATTCTATGGTTGGATTTTCTACAGGTCTATCCACACGTCTTCTAGGCAACATGATTCTAAACCTTCCTTCACACAGATCTTAATTCTTGCTCTGATACCACTTGATGCAGACCCCCTCCCTCACTCGAGGTCCTCTTGACCTCCTAGTCTACGAATCTTCTAAATTCGGGCGCTGGATTAGCTCACAGATTCCTTTTGAACCTTCATTTTGACTTCCACATGCCTTTTCCCACTCTTTTCGGGTCAAAATTTCTTACAGATGGATTTGACAGATCAAGGCGCGAATCCCATGTGACCCTGGGCTTAAACCGTGAGCCAAACTCTTCAAACTTTTACGATTTCAGGACTTCGGAGCCTCCCAACTTTGGGAGCTCCGACATAATGGAACTCTGAACCTCCCAAACAACAAACTCACAGAGCGTCGAAATATCAATGCAGATCGACATCTTTAGATCTCCATCGAAATCTATGGTTGTGATTGTCTTTGGTTATCCAGGCTTTAGGGGTTTCCGAGACACCTCCCTCTAGAACTTTTGGAGTAGCGGTCCAGTGAATAAATGTCGCGAAAAATCAATGGCTCTCGGGCTTCAACGGACTGACGAATAAGATTTGTTTTGGGCTTCAAGAGTCTGAGTGATCTCTCATTGAAACTCTTCACAACCACTCGTACCAAAATAATGGTGTTGAAATATTCCCTCGACGTGTCCCTTCTCTAATCGATGACCGAGACTCGGTCTGGCCTTTGGGCCTCCGGGGACCTTTGCACTCACCACTTCGCAACTCCTCTGAAGTCAATGTTTGTTGAACCTTTCGATCAGTTGATGCATGTCCTTTCTGGTGGAGGGCTCCAATGAAATTAATTCTTCGGGGCTCCAGGGTCTTGCGAAACTCTACACCCACTTCGTTCCAGACTTACGAATGTTTAGAGCTTCCACCGACAGAAATCAACGATTCTCCTCCTTTTTGAAATCAACGGTCCTGATGAACTCTAGGGCTCTAGACTTTAGGAGCACTCACTCCTCCAGCTCACTTTCCTCCCGAACGTCGAATTGGCAAAGGCTCTGACTTCCTGCCACGTGTTCACTCTAGTCAATGGCTCAGATTTAATTCCGGCCTCTAACCCTTCGAAAGTCTTCCACTCCCAAACTCCACTCCTCACTTCCTCTGAAGTGCTAACCCACCGAAGTATGTGATATGTTGACATGTATTCGCGAGAGATGGATGGTCACAATGAGTTCTGCCCTTCGGGATTTTCGTTGTCTTTCTCCCGCTACCTTTCACTCATGTGGCTCCGGAGTACATATTCCCCAGAACGCGAGATATTCCACCATGTGTTCGCTGTAAATTGACCATGGAGATCTACTCTGCTCTTCGAAGCTCTGGGAGACCCGTAAACTCACACCGTAAGGTCTCCTTCCTCCTGGATAACTTCCCTTCCATAGTTAACGACGCATTGACACGTGTCCCACCGATTAACAGTCTATATGCATTCAGACTTTGAAACTTTGGGAGTTTCGACTCCTTGATATTCCAAGCATGAAAAGATCCAGACTTACGATACTCGAAGTATTCAAGTGGATAACTTTCACACTACTCTTCGAAATCTGAGGGTCACGACGAATCCCCGTCCCCGTTCTCTTGGATATCGACCGTTAAACTTGCGAGACCTCGATGTTAATTCCTCCCTTAATTATTTTCACCACAATCCCTCCTGAGATTGACTTTGCGAGTTGTTTTAAGCCTCAGATTCCTTCCTTGGGCTCCTCTAAAGACTGTGAAACCTCAAACTATTCGGACTTAGAAAAAAAATCTAAGTCTCCTCCTTCTAGTACTTGAACTTTCTATCTATTCTAATCTTTTGTTCCTCTAGGTATTTCATACCTCTGGTGCACTCTGTGCATCCTCTAGACCTGTGAAATATTTTGGACTTGGAGATTTTTCTGAAAAATCTCCCTATGCGCTCTTTTAGTTCGTCCTCTCTATTGACCTCTTCAACATTTCGAATGATTGTTGGGCCGATGCACTCCTTGTGTGGGTCTTCTCCAGAATTTTATCTCCATTGAGCAACTGTGCACTCCTTTCACTTCGAATGTAAATTCATGTTATCTCTTCTAAGCTTCTAAGTCTATATCGACTCACACTACGCACTCCTTGCAAGCACTATGCACTCCTTACACTAGGAAACTCAGAAGAGAAACAATTGAAACTTACATGAACATTTACAGTTTACACATCTAATTGTGAAATGCATTCTCAAGCACATAAAAAAAATAAAACAAAGAACATGAAATTCAGTCCATGAAAGTCAGAAAAAAGTAACACCATACATTTGAAAAAAACCTTCTATGTTATATTCATTCAAAAAATATGTACAAGGATTCATACAATCCTCCATTGTTCTCTCCAACAACTTTCTACATTGATATTCAACATCTCTCTAAGATAATGATCAACAACGAAAAAACAATAACATTCAACAGCCTCAATTGGGCATAAAACACATAAAATTATACAAAAAGTGGCTTCTCGAGCCTTCCCTCCAACCTACCTTAGTGCTATCATGTCACAGTTAATACATTCGCCTACTTATCCCTATTAAAATAAATGACATTTACATTCATATATGAGATGATGATCCATATATATACAATCCTACATATAATTAAGATGATTACAAATATTTGGAGTGCATACATGGCTCTTGCCTCAAATTTTTTTAAAGGGCATTAAATTACAATGTTTTCAAAAAGTTAAGATGATGCACCCTCCTCTGGAATTTAAAACTGATTTGAAACACGTGTTGGGTGTTGAGTTGTCCTCCACTCGGCCTCTTCAAGACTGATGGTGATTCTCCTGCATCAAATACACTTCTCATACTTTCAAAGTATGGACCAAATGAAATTCCAACAACCTGAGGTAACATACACATAGGCCACTGGTGCCTTTAAATCAGACCAAGAATGATAAGACAAAATCCACATCTTGCACTTCATTATGACTCTACGCAAGAATCCTATTTAATACTGAGAAACTAATCCAGAAACCAAAAGAAGTATGGAGACTATCAAATTGGCATTCAACCTTGAAGCATATCAAAATTCAATGCTCATTGGTCCTAGCTTTTTGTCACCTTCAGTAGACCCTACTATCAAAAGAAGTGTCTTAGCTTAGAAATCAAATATGAATGAAGTAGTAATGAAATGTCACTTGGAAGTAAGAGAAGAACTTATCAGAGCAATGTGTTCCCCCCTTTACTTTGTTGATCTTACTCCTTTACATATCTCTAGAGTAGTTGAATCATTCAACTACTTTTAGTTACTCATTAACTAACCATTAGTTAGTTAATAATAAAGTTGTTACATAAATTAATAAATAATAATAATATGATAAGGGTACTAAATAATACTAATAAGTGGGACTCCCTATTTTATTTAGACCAATTAATGAACCATTTCCTCCTTGTAACTTCCACCTTAGATGCAAGACATATCAACTTGTCACATCATACAACCTATGTCATTAAAATTCATAAGATGGAATGTTCATAAGAATCCCCTTGTCACTCCATGTAACAATTAATTAAATTCATACAAATTTAACCATCATATAGATCTGTGCAAAACATGTATCATAGAAAACATAAGGTTGTCCAAAATATAAAACTGTCAAAAGTTTGAGCTGTCAAAAATAATATGTTTTCCGAAATAAAGTGCAAATAAGTTCATATACAGATGTCACTATATCAAGAGAAGCCATATTTATTGTGAGAGGACCCTCCTCTCTTACTATGATTACTTTCATCCCTTTCATTTCTCCCAAATGATGAACATGCCTTAGAATATTTCTAATCATTTCCCTGCACATGTGAAGTGACTGAATGTGATGAATTATGTGATGACTTTGACTCAACTGCTACTAATTTCTCCTTCTATGGACTATCCTCAATCTTAGTGATCTTGGCCTTGGATTTATGGGCATGTGAGGCTTGGGATATAGGTTGTTGATGCAAGGGGGAAGCAGTATGCCAGACATGAAAAGGAGGTTGATGAGGGTGATCAATATTTGGCCAACCATGTGACTATCCAGAAGGAGGATGTACAACATTTTTCCAACCATCATGTATTGGTCTATCTAAAGGAGCGAAAACATGGTTTGGGATTGGAATATTGAATACTTAGACGAGGGTTCGCAGACATAAGTGGAGGTCTATAAGCTTCTTGGCCACCCAAATTGAGGAAACATTTCTGCAACAACTAATTGAATTATTTTGAATCTGCATCAAAATGTATAGAAAATTGGAGCCTCTTATTACCCCTTTTCCAAGGACCTAGTCCTCTACCTCTATTGTTTCCTCTCCTACCATGACTTTCCCTACTGAAAAAGATCATTCTAATACACATTCACAAACATCAGAACCAAAGCATCATTAATCCATCATCTAAACATTTTGCAAAATAATAATTTAGACCTGGATCTATACACCACAATACATATTCAATAAATCGCTATTAATTTCATGTCTTAGAGCTAATAATCACTTAGAACAAGGACTTAGAAGGGTTATTGAGATTCCATGATTGGGATTATAATGAGCAGAAAATGGTAAGTATGATAAGGGAAATGCAATATGGATTGTTCATTTACCATAACTAGCTCTACCAAATTATTACACTCACATGAACATCTTTGGGTATAGAACAATGCAAACATCAAACCAACTGAACACCTCTTAAAACTCATATAATTATGCTATGAGACACCTCATACAATTGCAATCAAGGATGAGATTGAAACAAGTATTGCTTTCATTACAATTGTCTCCATCATTATTCGTATTTTATGACCCCAACAAGCTGAATTATAATTACCATACAAATATAGTGTTCAATCCATAAAGTTGGCCTCATTTCATCATCCTTTCATCAAATTATTCATCTAAAACATAGTTTAAAAATATCTTACAACAATTCTAAGACTTTTGCGATCATTGTTCTGTTCAGAGAGTTCTTTCGGATCCATCGCATAGGTTTTATGTTTTTCGACGTTTCGGACCAAACTATTGTGGTCCATCTTCAGGAAAGCGTTTATGAAAGATGAAGGAAAAAAGACTATAGCATGTATATAAATATAATTGAAAAGTTATTGTAAGGAGCCGACTTAATGAATCGGCATCCCTACATCTTTTCAGAAAAGTTAAATCAGATTTCCTTCTCATTATCTGCAAACGCATCCGCTCAAATTGTCGGATTTTATCAGCTGTATCCTGTCCGTACAGGTTAAGTATAACTGTTCTAAGACTTTTGCGAT